>JANHGC010003252.1:186965-206789 GCA_027560395.1 Boaedon fuliginosus | reverse complement strand
CCCTCCCTTCATTCCCACTCGGTCACATGTGGCCCCAGTGCCTCTGCCACTGCCTCCTCCATCCCCGCTTGCCCCCAGCTGTTCCAACCTTGTCCCGGTAGCCGTTACAACATGGTCCCGCTGCCTCCTCCATCCCCGCTTGCCCCCCAGTCATTCCAACTTTGTCCCTGTGCAGTCTCCTTCGTCCCTGGTTGGTCCTTCATGGTGCCGGTGCCTCTGTCACTGCCTCCTCCATCCCTGCTTGCCCCCAACTGTTCCAACCTTCACCTGGCAGCCATAGTGAACATGTGTCAGGCGTGGCGCATGTGCAGTAGCAATTTGGTGTTCAGTGGTGGGGTCATCACTTCTAGACCCAATTTCAGGGGCACAGACCCCCCCCCCCACAGGATGTATGATACCCCCAGTGCTGATTGCAGGAGGCCAAAGTTCGTCTCTGCAAAATTTGGCCATGATTGATTGCTCTGTGTAGGAGCCTATAGGGCACATACAAAGTCACAAACAAACAAAGCCAGGTCAGTTTTATATATATAGATTAAGAGATTCATAGAAAGAAAAAAACAATTGCAAATCATTTTGTGAAAGGCGAAGTATTGTCGTCAGAAGGAATGCTTTTTTTAAAAAAAGTACAGTGACATTCACATTTAATGAATATAGATTATAGATAACTTAGACAGTTTGATATTGTTCTAGTAAATACAGAGTTAACACTTTGGAATCTTGTCCAGGCTGTGTTTGTACCTGTCTGTTTTCAAACTTGTAGTTGACTTTCACATGCAATGGTAGGTATGCACTTTCAACTGGGAAGATAGGCCTGCAGCTCTCAAATCTTCGCTCCAATAGTTACTAATGGAATTCCAGCTGAATAGTGAACTTTTGTATGACTTGCACAGAGTCAAAAACTAGAAGAAAGTTAGAACATAATTAGTAGGATTGGAAGAGACCTTGGAGAACTTCTAGTCATGCAGAAGACCCTCTACCATTCTGGACAAATGGTTGTCCAGTCTCTTCTTGAAAATTTCTGGTGATGTAGTTCCCAGTTCCTTTTTAATTTGCCATCTTCCTTTCCCGTATTGTTCATTTTACTGATGGGTTATTTGTGCACTATTGAAATGCTGAAGCAATCTTCTTGTCTTTTACCCAGCTATCTTTTAACCCAGATGAAAAGTATTAAAAAGGCCTTATTACTTACATGCCTGCAAAACCTGTTGCTGTACTTGCTCATTTTACACTATTTGGGAGCTGGGGCAGAGGTGGTATTCAGCCAGTTCTGACAGGTTCGGGATAACTGATAGCGATAATTTTGATTGGTTTGGAGAACCGGAAAATACCACTTCTGATTGGCCGACCACAGCAATTACCACCTCTGATTGGCTGACTGCATAGCCACGCCCACCAAGCCAGACCCACAGAACCAGCAGTAAAAAGATTTGAATCCTACCACTAAGCTGGGGTGAAATCTTTCTGCCTCAAATGACAAATGGAATAATATACTATGGAACCTGTTAAATAACCCAATAATGTAGGTAGTTCAGGGAACATAAAATAGTATGATGATGTAACAAACAAATCTGCAAGGCTTTACACAGGTGATATTATGTGTGTCAGGCTAATGTTATGGTACTATGCATCTAGATCCAGCAAACAGTATTGAATTAAATGTAAGAAAATGCAAGAAATGATTGGTTGCTGTATTGCATATAAAAGTTATACTTGTATATTTAAATATGATTTGACTTTATATAGAGGGAAGGAAATTGGTGCTCACGTTTAGTATCATTTTAATCTTCCTAGGCTTTTTGTGAATTGTATTTTAATTCATATTGTTTTAGACTTTGAATGACAATCTCACTCTTGCCTACTTTGCATTTTTTCATTTTATTGTTTCTATTCGAATTGTACATTTTAATATGCTTTTCTGTAGATAGTGCTAGACAGGTATTAATCTGGGATGGTTTAAAAAAATAATAAATACTCTCTCCTTCTTCTCTCCCCTGCCCCAACTCTGACACATTTGTATAATCCTCATGCTCGAGGGCTCAGTTTGACTTTGAACCAGTTTGACTTTGAACCCAGTTTATGAGTCTAATCCACCACTGAGTATTATTAGGGCTCAGTATTATGAGTGGGAAATCCACAAGTAAACCTTTCACTTTTAATGAAAAAATGGAACATGAACACACAGCATAAATATTCTCCCAATGGCTCTCCATGCCCTAGGCAGAAAACATTGACTATGGGCAGAGTATGTTGGATTGAAGATTTAACAGGCTGAATTTGAGAGTTTAATACGCTAACCATATGCTTTATTGATGAATAACATTTTGCCATTTGTCATTCCGTTCATTGAACGTTAGGATATGAAAGTATCTAAAGGTTATATAAATACGCTATATACAGATAAACAGAAATAAGGTGATAGAGACAAAAAGAACTATAAAATCTAGAGCAAATAAAATGTAGATATTGTGTACAAGCTGTTTTCTTTCTTGTGATCTCCCTCTCATGTGTGTGCATGCACACACACACACACACACACACCTGCCTATTTCTATTCTCACTGCACACACCAGCCTTTTAGCATACTATATTAATTTCCTGAAGTTCTCTTTAATAAAAGGAAAAGACAAATAGCAAGAGCAGAGATGAGAGGGGAATAAACCTGCCTGCCATATACTGTATATGTTCTCTGCTTCCAGAATAATCAGGGCTGTGTTTTGGAACCCCATGTTCTAAACCCAGGATTGTTTCCTATCAATTGTATGAATTCATTTCCTACTTATTTTATTCCTACAGAACTTCCCCAACTCCCTGTTTTAATTATTAAAAAGATCATAATTTTTGATGTTTTACCCTCACCACAACTCTGTGAGATAAACTTTGCCGTACAGTGAGGATGAGAATACGTGTGTTCCAATTATAGCATAATAGGGCTATTTGAACTGTTAAATTATATTACTCTCTTACAGGTTCTACTCTCTTGGCTGAACACCTGGGGCCATCAGCATCAAGCTCACCCACCTCATCTCCCAATTCATCTTCTATTCTTTGCAATGAGGTTTCTGATCCTGTCCTATGTATATCTGGTTCTGGCCCACTTGGCAGCTCAATCAGTGGTGAGTATTTCTCCCACAGCACCAAGTTGCATGCCTTCCCATCCTGAATATTTCATTGTCTTATAAGATTGAAAATCCATATTCTTTTTTTCTTTGTGATCATTCACAATGCACAAGGAGCAGGAGTTAGATTCTCCATCCACAAAAAGAACAAAGAACTCAACATTTAAATGTACAGTATTTTAAGAAAAGGGAAAATTCAAAATGTATGTAGTAGCAATATGGAATTAGCAAGGAGCACCATCTGTGGAGGCACAAGCCCAGTTCAATGACTTTTGATACCATTTAAACATATTGCACAAAGATTGTGCACAAATATAAACAGAATGCTTTTGGAAAAATTGTAGTTCCACTAAATAGAGTGGGAATCCTTTCCCATGATTTCCTCTCAAACATTTATGCCACAAAACAGTACTTTTATATAAAATATATTCATATGACAGTTTTGCTAATGGAACAAGAAAGGGGATCCTGAAGTTAAGTAGGACTTAGACACTATTTTTTTTGTCTTTTAATAACTCCTTAATCCCTTGTGGGAGGGAGTCAGGGCAACTGAATGGAGCTGAGTGTTTACTGGCCGGATGCCCTTTCTGTCACCAATGTGGAGTTTGCAGCAGATATATTCTCACCCTCCCCTACCTAGGATTGAATTCACAGCCTCCTGATTGCGAGGCAAGAGCTCCATCTCTAGGCCACTGCACCATTCTCTTAATATTTCTGTTAATAATATATCAGTAGCAAAGCAGAGGAAAAGTTATTTCATTAAGCATTTTGATACTAAGAATAACATATGGTAAGCACTCAAAGACTTTTCAAATACCAGAATTTAGAGTACAGTAAACCTGACAGTAAAAATCATTGTAGAAAAAACATGGAATACAAAGCTATAAAAACAGTAGCTTTTGAAGCCTGTATGTTGTTTCAGTAATGATAGAAGCCATCCAAGAGATTGTTATGTAGGTCTTAGTATTTTGGAAATAACACACACACAACAAACATACATAAAGAGAATTTAACACTTCTTTTTATTCGAAGGTTCTACCTAGTTTAGTATTTGTCTATTGATGCTCATTAGATGATGTTTTTTGGAAGTTTTGTAAAAATATGGACATTAGCTCCATATTTCAACCTTTGGTCTAGAAATTCTATGCTAGGGCTGATTACAATTTAAAATTTCAAAAGTAAAAGTGTCTCTTTATTTTGCAGGTACAGCTCCAAACTCTCCAATCAGTATGCCAGAATCCCCTCTTTCCTCTTCCATCTCAGGATCTTGGAATGATGAGTGTACTATCTGCTATGAGAATATGGTGGACACTGTGATTTACTCCTGTGGACATATGTGCCTGTGTTATACATGTGGGCTCAAACTCAAGAAGATGGCTAATGCCTGTTGTCCTATCTGTAGACGTGCCATCAAGGACATAATCAAAACCTATCGCAGCACTTAAAGTTGCATGGCAGAAGGGTAAGAACTAGGAAGAGGATCTTCATAACACTTAACCAGGACAAGGAAGGTGGGAGGAAGTGGTTCCCTTCTATAAACATGTAGCTAATTTTGAATGTGGTTAACTGTGGGCACAGTCTCCTCCCACCTGAAATTTGAGGGCTAAAAATGTCTTCTTTCCTTGGCATCTAACGAAGTGCTCCTGTGAACATTTAATATGTGTAGCCAGGCTGGATTTCATGTCTACCTTTCCTTGGCTCTCCATTGCTTTTTCCCTGTCCTTTCTTCCTAGTTGGAGGTTAGAAGGACCAAAGGAGAAAATAATGTGAAATAAGCAGATTTTCATGTTACATTAAGTGAACTAAATGAATACTTGGAAACAAGAGTAGAATAAGGACAAATCATGTCAGTGCTAGATGGGCGGAAGTCACATAGGATTTCCCCCAGTTTTCCTAATCATGTCAGTGGCTGTCATATTCTACAAATAATTATAATGCAGCACATGCTGCTACTAAGGAAGACTATGCTCGGATTGGTTTTTCTATGCTGTGCTGTGCACAGAGGGCCAACAGCTAACCATTGACTTTGATTCTACTTTCTGTAGTTGTCCTCTTCTACTTTTTCAAGGCAGCAGCTGTTCATATCTCAGAAGCATGATATCACTTCCTTCTTTAACCATTTTCCTCTTTTACTGTTATTTGCAAAGCTCATTACACTAGGAAATGGTGCTTTGGAGAAATGATGGCACATGATGTCAAAGCCATAAGGATGAAAGCTGGCAAAGTTTTATTTTTAACTTGTTGGGACATTCATTATCTATCCCAGGTTTGAAAGGAAAGAAAATGACCAGTTATATAATCTTTTGCAAAATGAATGTGCATTACAGAGCTGGATTTATATTGTTTGAAGGAAAAGAAATCAGGACCAAAATGAGTTTTATTTATTTATTTTATTTGCCTCTTTGATTTAATGAAGGATTCATATGAGAAGAACATGTGAAGAATATGTTAATTTCACTTACTCATAGAACCATATGTATCCTTGGCATAATCGAATTCTTGGATTTTTTCCCCTGTCTCTGGTCATAAGTAATCATGTCATATTTTATCTTTCATTTACAATACTCCATTGTTTTGTTTTTAGCTTAACAAATTTTAAATCAGAAATTGCATTTCACAATTAATACATTTCAAGTAAGCTATGTCTGAGATGGTTGATTGAAAAATGACAACGATCTCATACCTAGCTCACAATTTCAGTTCCCCAATATAGACAATCCAGGTTTAGAGGGTGAATAGTTAAATTAAGATAGAAATCTAAGGAAAAAAAGATTGACATGCCATTTTTCATCCAGCCCAAATAATAGTGTTTGTGATTAACACTTCTAATACATATTTTACAGTGCGGAGATTTTGCTGTACTGTATGGTTGACATCTTTTATAATTAAGGTGATGCTTCATCGATTCCCCACTCCATTTTATATGACAAATTGGACTTCAGGATTCAAGAAGCCACATTTGCTGCACATTTGATATCTCAATAATTAGAGATGCTGCCATTTCATTGTTTTTCATCTACTATGATTGTGGAGGACTACCCAAATCCTCAATTAATTTTGTCTATCTTTGGGCTTCTTCAAATTACAATAGCCACGTGGTGTTTAACAGAAATGTTCAACTCATACTATGCTAGTCCTATACCCCAACTGTGTGAAATTAATGCAAGTGCTGGACAGTTGTTACAAAAATCACCTTGAATGGTTGCAAGCATCCAATCACTTAATATTGTAGTCTGGGAACCAGCAAGGATCTTGTCAGTATCAATACTGTAGTTGTGCCCTACAGATGTTTTAGATTTTGATTTTCATCAATTCTACCAAGAATGGCCCAAAACAACTGCAGGTTGTAGCAACTGCAAGCCCAAATATCTGGAGGACATCAGCTTGCATCTTTGGCCAGATTCTTATAAAGGCAACTAATGTACAACCAAATACATTTCATACTACAGTTCAAGTCCTATGTAGATGAAACACAGGTTTAATGGAGCGAGAAATATGTGCCACTCCAGAAATTACCAAACCACAATTTCTAGCAGCCCTTGGCCGCATGACTTATGGTATTGGGTGATGGATGTTCAGTAGCTTTTTCAGGGTCCTAGGTTCTTCTCTCCTATGTTGCCATGCAAGGAACATGTTGCTAGACTAGTTACAATTTTAAAATGGAATAATTAGTTGTAAAGTATTTGCTTGTTCCAGGAAATTCTGAAAGGAATGTATGGTAGGTTTTTTTAAAAATAATCTCAGAAAGCACTAGGTTATTTAATATAAAGTGAACATTAAATTTATGCTATTCAGCTCAGGAGCTCCACCTTGCTGTGATATTGCAAGGTCATTTGAACCAGGAGTTTTTCCATTGATCTGAGTAATACAGCTGATAATAAATGCCCTATTGCTTTCAATCGAAATGTCTAAATAAAGATTTCTAAGTTTAGATTGGAATCTTAAGCCATTTGAATTTGGCAATGTTTCTGCTGAAATCAGTGGTACTTTTCTACATAAATATTGTTAGGACTAGATTATACGCTTCCTGCAAAATTCATAAAGAAGTTAAGATCTTATGTATATTTGTGCAATTCTACAAGTACAAAATAATGTTTCAGATGACAATTAGGTAATGACAATTTTTTTAAAGACAGAATCCATTTTCTTGGCTGGAGTTAAAAATGGCATAAGATTTCATGCAGATCAAATTTGATCTAATGAAGTTTCTTTAAAGGAACATGACACATCACCATTCACAAGAGTATTTTCAGTTATGTTGATGGAGAAAGCAGATCTTCAGACTTTTATCTGAAAAAGGCAGCAAAAAGGATTTTCTGCGTATATATTTATAGATTTTTTGGATAGAATTGTGGATTTGAAAGATGAAGCAACAAACTAGCAAAGGCCAATCAGGGTAACGGTTGGAGTTTATACATAATGTCCATTTCATAGGTAAAACTTTTTTTTTGCCACAAAGATGCTTAGGCTAGCATGTTAACAACTTGTAACATTATTTACTTTTCTCATTTTTATAGAATGCTGTTTTGATAGCATATGATGTTTGGGGAAACTTAATCATAAGCTTTCTGCTTAGCAATTACTTAATATATTATGTATGGAGTAGCTGGTACTGTGCATGGGAAAATATTGGCTTCATTACAAAAATGTTAGGAATTTACTAATTAGGACTGTACAGCATTTTGGATTCAAAGAGGGAAAGGATACTCTGAAGCACATTTAGGAAGTCAAATATCATGTGTGATCAAATCCTTAAAATAGTTGCCTCTTTAAGTAGAACATGATCCCAGAAAAAGACATGGCTACTTTAATGATACTACTTTATGGACTGTTCTGCAACTGGTAGGTGGTGGTCCCATGTGCCCAAACACCTTTTGAATCCAAAGTGTTGCAAGTCTCGTCTTTTACACATTCCCCATACTTTACATACAGTTTTGGCTATTAAACAATGTTGCAGACAAAAGCTAAGGAAAAAGTGCAAGAAAGGTATTATAGTCCACTGGATTTCACACTTGCAGTCCAATTTATTTCATCCTCCATTTGTTTGAATTACATTGATTTCTTTCCCCATCAAGTCTAATGGAAGATTGAAGTAGTCTTCTGATTCTTGTAATGGTCATGGATATTGATTAATTTATGAATATATGAGAGAGACCACCCAGAATTAGGTCAAAATTATGGTCTTCACGTTACATACTACAGTAATTTTTTAAAAAAATGCACAAGCACAGCCTGAATGATATCAAAATTTAAAATGCATCTTTGCACACAATTTCTCTGCACTCTTTCTCATCATGTCCTTTGATATATATATATAAATTATGCACTGTTATTCCTCCAACCCTTTTCTAAGTGCAAACGTAAGGCTTATTAAACTAAGCAGTTCAAAAAAATCTAATGAAGTTTTTTTGTTGGTGCGCTCTCATTAATTCAAGTTCCCATTTCTTCATAACATGGACATGAATGAATGGAGCATGTACTGTAGGTAAGGTTTTTTTTTACACCTCTAAATGCCAAACAGCTAAAGATATATTTTTTTCTGTAGCACAGAGTAACTTTCTTAATTCAAAATTGTGCATGTGTAAGTTCATGTTGTCCCCTGGTGTCTTCATGGATCATGCATACATATTATTTTGGTTACAGTGTGGAGGTGGTTTTCCACTGCCGTCTTTCTAGATTTTTTTTAAAAAATAGTCTTTAAAAAAAAACCAGCCCTTTTTGTTGTTGTTAGTTGCGAAATCGTGTCTGACCCATCGCGTCATTACAGCCCTAATGCTATCTATTAACTTAGTATGAAAGTTTCTGAGAGAAAAGGTTGGTCAGATACTGCCATAAAATAAGAATTGCATCCTTTTCAAATGAGTGGCTCTTCTGCTTTGAAACGGAGATGAGCACTGCCCCCTAGAGTCTGGAACAACTAGCACATATGTGCAAGAGGAACCTTTACCTTTACCTTAACCAAAAATCAAAAGGAATTAATCATGAAAATTTCTTGCCTTATAATAAAATGTGTTCGTCTAAAAAGATGTACTGTTAGCAAACTTTTTAATGATTTTTGCCCACTGTTGCTTGTCTCTTTTTAAAAAAGTGGGATGTTAGTAACATAAGACTATCCAAATAATTCTTATCAAGGGAAAGAAAACTTACTTTAATTAATTTTGTTCTCTCTCTCTAAACAGTGGAAATAACAATTATTAAGAAATAGTTGATGACCCCTAAATATTTCCTCAATATTTTCATAAAACATATCTTCTTGACCATTTGTTGAATAGCTGTGGTTCAGTCCAGTTCCTTATGTTTAGCTTATTGTACTCCTATCACACCAAAGCAAACATTGTAAATACCTATGTTGAAGAAAAATTCCCAATTTTTATTGCCAATTATAATAATTAGGAGCTAAGGAAAGATTGTTTTGATTTGAAACTATGGCCTATTTCCTCCCGCCCCCCCAAATAACACTAATTCCCAAATTTTCAGTCTCCCCTCTAATATCTTAACAACATATTTTTAAAAGACTTTAAAAAAAATAATCCAAAGGAACAAAAGGTAGGAAGCTTATACTAAACACTAACCCTAGCTAAGTTGCTTTGAGGATCTGGAACTTCCTCTGTTTTGTGGCCTTCTGGAGCAAAACTACCGGTAAGATATCCCACTGATGTTGCCTTCCACTATTATATAACTTAAGATCAATTTGGCTTTTTGCCAGAATCATGTGCCTGTTTATTCCAAGAAAGTATGAAAGAATCACCAGAAACTCCAACCACAAATGCTCACAGAACAGAACCACTGGAAAATAGTAGAGCCCGCTGCTTTTCTCGTCTGCTTAGCACTGTGTGCACATATAGATTAGAACCCAGTTCCTAAGAACCTGCACTTGTCTACTAAGCTGCTTTTTTTCAACCTTCCTTCCATCAGCAGCATCGTTTTCGGACATGGTAACCAAAATATATATGTTGGCATGGGAGAAAATGAGCTCTGTTCACTTGGGAGTGAACAGACATAAGTACTAGAATTAGGGACTCTTCTCTTAAGGGACTCTTCTCCCATTATTATAAGTTTATATACTGATGACCAAAGTTGGAACAGGCTAAGAGGAACCAAAAAGGATGATGAAGCAAAGGCTTTTCGTGCAGGAGAGGAGCATTACGTGAGAACAGCAGTAAGCTCGGACTTTGATTTCTTTTCCTGTGTCCCTGTGTAAAATCTGAAATAATTCCTGTGATTCAATGTCATTGACAAGAACATTTCAACTTTTAAATGTTTTATTTATTTGTATGTATGTTTTCAAGACATATAAATCTGTTCTATTCAGTGTGACAATTGCATAGCTGTAAATAAAGTTGATTTAGGTAATCGGTGGAATTGAAGATGTGGGCTGCTTGTGGAGTACAAGGTAAGTGTCATGGGATGAGTTTATGAGCACAGAAAGCTCCATGTAACCAGTTACCTGGTCATAGGCACAGGTTTTTGCATGCACAGGTGTCACATCACACAATTTCAAGGAGCTGAAAATTATCCATCTAGTCACTTCCTGATTCCATGCACCTGTTATTTGCATTTTTTCCTGAAAGGCCCATGAAGTATTGAACTAAAGACTATGGTTGCTATGTCTATTGGACACACACTTTCAGAAAAATAAGAAGCCACACAGAGTAAAGCATGAGGTGCTGGTGGGGTCTATGTTGCTTGGAACCCTTGAATTGCCTTTCATTGGATAAGGATTTTCACGTGACAGTACACTATAGAAGCTTTTTTAAATGGGAGTTTATTTTTCAATTAATTTACTTCCAAGGCATAAAGAGCCTTATTTTTATTGTAAGTATGACATTTTTGGACCTTTTGCTTAACAAGATATTGCTTCTAGTAGAACATATATGTGGCGGTATTTTGATTACTTTCAATTTCATAGACTTAAGACTTTTATCATCACTCCGACAAATCAGTGCAGGTATTTGGACTACATAGTTTGGTCTTCTGTAGAAATTAAGAGATTGATAAATAGTATCTACCAGTATACATGAGGAAGTCTATGTATAGATGTCTAGGGTGAAGTTTCAGTTTTAGTTGTTTTATAAATGTCATTAGTTCCTCTCAGAACTAATCCTAAATTGCTTTGAGGATCTGAACATCCTCTGGTTTGTGGCCTTCTGGAGCAAAACTAAGATATCTCACCGATACTGCCTTCCTCTATTATATAACTTAAGGCAGCATGTTTTGAGCTCCTAGATGGTTTTCCAACCATGCATAAACAAGATTAGCACTTCTTACCTTTTAACAAAGTTGCTGCAATGTGCAGTTAGACACCATGCTGTTAAGGATTTCTCACTATTGCTCTTCTCTTATACCTCATATCCAAGAGCCTATTGACTAATCTGTGCACTTTACTTGAGATTACAATCAGTTGTGAGTTGTTGACCCCCTTCCCATGCTTATCATCTGGTTTCTTTAAAATTTCTGCCACATATTTTTGCTTCATGTATAAAACCTACAGAACAGACAAGAAATAGCTGTGCAAACATTAATGTTGAATCACTACCATCTAGTGGTTGGCACATGATATTCAGAATTACTGATAAAAATGTGTGAAAATGAAGGAACAAACTTATTACATATAGAATATGTGGCACATATCTTGACTTTTTCTCAAAGAAAAACACATGGAGGGAAATGATAAACTGCTGGTTAGAGGTAACCCTTTCTCTTAAAGGGATTCCCACTAAAACTGATATTACCCATTCTTTCCATAATATGATACTTCAAACATATGCCAAGTATTACAATTTTTGGAGTAGCAGCTTGGAGATTTTAAAAATTATTACTATTACATTTTTATACCACGAATCATCAAAACTGCATGGCAGATTGAAATTAAACCAATTTAACCTAACCGAAAAAAATAGCTGTTGGGTGAAATCTGATGCATGATATGCAGTATGTAATTTACTCTTATATAATTGGGAATTACATTTGTGCTTATTAACATTTTCATGTGTTAACTATTCACTTACTGAACAAAGAATATCTTTGTTGCATATTTGTAACACATAAATAGACTGAGAACTATAGAATATTTCCATGAATAACCACTTTTAGACCTTTAAACTTTCAAGATGCTACAACATTCTGGATTGAACCGGGCATTTAAATTAGTGATGTGTACAGTCATTCCCATTTATTTTCAGTGGATTTATCTAAGCATGACAAAACCTGGATGTACTATTTTATTTGTTAAATTGTTTTTGTTTCGATAAAGATGTACTTTCATGGACTAAGGTTGGGGTATGCATCATCTGAAATGAAGATTGCATCCAAAAAACCCCATGCCATAATAAATCTATATGAATCTTTAGATGCCAGGAGAAATCTGGTTTCCCACCATATGTGATCAGAAGTGAACTGGCTTTTCTCATACTTCACCAATGACTGACAATGTGAAAACTTTATTTTAAAATATGTTTTGGGTTGTTGACAATGTATATGCAAAGAACACATCTGTTTTCATTGGTATACATGAAACAAAGCTTTTTGGTGGAATCTTAAAACAATCTTTTTATTGAAAAATACTTTGCTCTCCACATGTCGGTATATAAAAAATTGTGCAGCACCATATAGTGCATGCTTCAAAAAATATTTGAAGTAAGTCCTTTGGAAGTCATGTAAGCATATTCATTTATTGAATTCTATGCTATTCATTAAAGCAGTCTTATTTTTTTATAAAAATGCCAAGAATGCATTTATTAAAATCAGTGCAACTTTTACAGAGGTACTACTGATTTATATCTTTCTTTTAAACTGAAAAATGTAGGGCTGCTTTAATCAATAGTGGTCGGAATTTTGAAATATGCACAGCTATTGAGCCACACTAAACACAAAACCTTTTTGTGTAAGGAGTGAACACCGAGTCTTATATTTTATAAATACTTACATTCTATAGTACCAAGTTTGTTCAAATAGATCAGGAATTAATTTGAGCTTGTGGATATTCTAATGTTTCTAGTTGACCTCAACAGCATCCTGGGAGATGCAGGTGTAGCTAGAGATTAGCAAAATCCTGTGAAATGTAGGTAATAGATATTTCATGCAGAGTGCCACAATCCTGTATGAAATTTCATGGGATTCAATATAATTACTTGAATTCTCCAATCCTGAAATTGATCACTAAACTTTGAAATGTACCCTTAGATACATCACACCTTGCAGATACAGGCAGTCATAATCTTATATCTGGCCTTTAGTGAAGGATAAATTATACCTTCAGAAATGTACAAGTTACACCTGCAAAGAAAAATAAGTTTCCAGAAATCTTCAGATATGCTAGAAAAAAATACATTCATCAGAGTTAGATGAATCGTTAAAAGCAAAAAGGTAGCTTCACATAATCCTATCATTGCCTCATGTACAATGCCATTAAGAAAATAAAGAATTCGGAATTACTTTTAAAAATGTTTCTTTTGAAGATTTTGAAAAATCCTTTCCATGCACACTGCTTTCTTCAAGATTCCCCATGTCATGGTAATCCCATACTAAAGTTGTACCTGCTATGAATGACTTATGTGATATAGGGGAAATATTTTCAAGTCAAGCTTGATTCTTGTTTTCGGAACAGATGAAAAACAATTCTTCTAGGAAGATTTTTAAAAATGTTTTATTCCCTCAAGTAACTCCCTCAAATACTCCCTGGTATTTGAGTCTCAAATCCAAGTTTTCACTAGTACTAATCTTGTTTAGCTTCCGAGCCCAAAAGTTAGCTAGATGTCACTTGAAGCATTTAAAAAAAGTTTTGTGATTTAACAGTTTTAGGTGATGT
This sequence comes from Boaedon fuliginosus, assembly GCA_027560395.1. NCBI lineage: Eukaryota > Metazoa > Chordata > Lepidosauria > Squamata > Lamprophiidae > Boaedon > Boaedon fuliginosus. The sequence goes on along the minus strand of JANHGC010003252.1, from coordinate 192,866 downwards.
TGAAAATTCATTAAGAAATCACTTGATGTTAAAATGAAAATATTAAGAAGTTTTTGTAACAAGATTATAGTTTTTTAATGCTAGAAGAAATGAGTTGGCTAATAACTGGAACATAGTTGAAAGAATAAAAACTTTAACCATTCTGACACAGCAAACAATGTAAATAATTGGAAATAATAAAAAGAAATACAATTTGCAATCATTTGAAGGATATGCTTTATTCCTCCCCCCCCTTTTTTTTTAGAAAAAAAAAAGTATGGCCAGTTAAAACACACAATGATGTCTAAATCACAAATACCTTTTATGGGTTTCAAAGAATCTTTTTCCAAGGGTGAAATATTTTTAGTTGAATGGAACATTATGTGTTTTATTTTAAAAACAAACAGATATACACACAGGTAAAACTCAACAACAAAAAACATAAGTATAAAAATTAAAGTTCATATTAGCACCACCTTTGGTCCAAGCAATGAGTAAACTGGGAGATCACTGTGAGGTATAGTTAGTTATCAAGTTCTGTCTTGTGATACGTTTAATATTGCATTGTGGTTTCACATTGCAAGAACCTGGGAATAAAACAAGAGAGGCTGCAGACTAGGTTGTCTTGGCAGTGCCTTTAAATGATTAAATGTATGGATGTAATCACTGCATATGATCTGAGGGCTGGATAGTAAAAGATGCTGGCTTCAGTTCAGTTTATCTTTAGCTGCATATGACCTGAGAGTTGTGCCTTGGTATTCACTAGTTAAGATACAGCAAAGGACTTGGAAGCACATCTCTTAATTTACCTATTAATCAAGTACCTCTAAGGGCTCTCCTGGGTTCTTGTCCAGCTGGCATTTTACTTTGTATTTTTAAATTTTGCATGTATGTAGTGTTTTTATTGTACAGAAGCTTGCAACACAAACTTTATCCAACTTTATCCTGATGGGCACAAAACTACATTTCAAGCTTTGCAACATCATTTCCACAATTACTCTACCATGCCATTCCTGCAAATTCCAATGGAGCACCCTGAAAAGATGAAACATAAACCATTAAAAAATAGAAAGTTGGCCCAGAGTCCAGTAATGCCTAGTTTTCAATGACTGAAACTGACAAATCAACCCAATTACCAAGCAATATTAATGCCAGGTGTCTACCGGAATTTTTTTTTTACTATTTCAATAATAATCAAGTATATACCGGTAGATGCCAATGAATATTGCAGCACAAAACTGTAAAAAGATGCAACATTTTTGGTTGAAACTGCACTCCTATCCAAATTCCATCTTTGGAAATTAAAGACTGACACTGTTCTTAGAAAGGAGGTATGATTAGATATGATTAATCTATATCCAAACAATACAATTTAGTCTTACACCTTTAATTCCAATTAGCTGTCTAAATATAGACATCCTTTGGTGCCAGTTTGTTTTATATAGGTTAGTGTAATAAATTTATGGTTGACCAACATCTTTGCACAGAATTCATGACTAGTTTGCACTCAGGTAAATTGTTCCCCCTAATGGCTCTTACAAATGTGACCAACAGTTTTGCAGAAAAAAGAATAATATGTAAGGATCTAATATTCTTCATCTTAACAATCTATTTTATTCCACTTTTGAAAACAGTGAATATCTTTGGGCTCTTTTTTTCTTGTTCCCCAAAGTGGATTCCAAATTAAATTCCATTCTGGTTCCTTCCTTAATGAAAACAACTCAAAACACCACAGTCTTCAATATAAACCAATATCTTTTCTAACTTCAAGAAATGATCTTTCTTAGGAAACCAACCAAACCACATTAAGCACATCCTCCACCATCCATCTCGATCACACATTTCAAGTACAGCCATACATCCTTCATCATCTCCTTGTCAACTTACTCTTCTCAAACTTCTATTAATTACATTCTCTTTATTCTAGGTAACAACAATCACAATAAGCTCATTAGAATTGCAGCACTGGTTTGTATTAATTAATTGGAAGTTCTATGCTGAACTATATGACCGACAAATTCCAATGACTTATTTCATGCTAAAAAGCAGCTTCACTTCATTTTAGTATTTGTTTTATATTAAAGAGAATAAAATTTGTTTTCTTCAAGCTTTTAGATCCTTACATATCTTACTATTCTCTTAATTTTTAGAATTTTTTTAAACAAGTAAGATGGTCACTTTTTTGCACATTTTGGCTTTATACAACTGAATATATAACTGCAGTTTTGCAAAGCAAGTTTTAAAATACTACAAAATATGAACTGGCTTTATCTTTCATTTTTAAGTATTCACTTCTTTTGAACAATGCAATGACCCTTAGTCTAAATGCTAAGGTTAGTGGTCATGCCATTTTCAAATCGTTGAAAATAATGATCACTACTTTATCACACCACAATATAGAAACATCACATTTGACAATACAGTTAGTCCTCAATTTACAACTATTTGTTTACTGACTAAAGTTACAATGGCATTGAAAAGTGACACGAGCTTTTTCAGTTAGGACTGTTAAAGCATCCCTGTAGTCATGTGATTAAAATTTAAATGATTGGCAGCTGGCAGGTATTCATGACATCTGCAGTGTGCCAGGGTCATGTGATCACCTTTTGACAAGCAAAGTTAATGAGGAAGCCAGATTTACTTAATTACTATTACTAACTTAACAACTGCAGTGTTTCACCTAACTGTGGCAAGAAAAATTAGGTCAAAACTCACTTAACAAATCTCTCACTTAACAATGGAATTTTTGGGTGCAATTGTGGTCATAAGTTGAGGAGTACCTGTATGGGGAAAAATAGCCTAACATACAGAGTATCACACAAATACACATAAAAGGAACTCATGAAATCAAACAGAGAATGATGTATATATGTATATTAACTCATTTTTGGATCATTTTTTTTCTTTAATCCAATCAGCCTTTTCCTCAGTCACAATCCAGTTATTTCTGACCATTAAAGAATATACATCTATCCTCCAATTTGGTGTCATAATAAACAGGTGTCTCAATACAGGGCAGTAGTGGCTGTTGTTTTGGATGTGGAACAAATACAAAAACACCCTCAACAGTGTGAAAATTTCTGTTCATTTTTTCCTTAAAAAGTGCACTCTACAAACAAGTTAAATACTCCACGGGGCTAGCCAACCTGGCAAATTTAAAGGCACAGATGTATTTCCTTCTATCTCTGCTAGGCCTAAATGATGTTATCACCCTGAAAAGAGGGCTAGTTTGAGTCAAATCAGTTTGGGATGTTCTGCCCCAAAGTGAGGATCTGAATTCAGTTAAACTGTTCTCCCAACACTTTACTTAACACAATTTATACAAGCCCCTCGCAAAAACTGAGGGTTCTCAGTTCTGGTGTTCTAAAAACCAAGTGGAGACTGAGGAATATCAATTAAAGGAATTGGACAAATTCATGGACTTCCAAGGATACTTGAAAAAAAGTCACTTGATTCCCAAGTCCTTGATTTAGAATTTACAATTAACTAAATAGATGAATGAGACACTAGCATTAATCTTACAAGTCTAGAAAGCAATTTTGGAACCTGATGTTTACATGTACTTCCCACTAATCTGTACACATTTACAAAAAACATAGACTTCTTCCCCATAATCCTCTTGAAAAAATATTTACAAAACTTATGCTCCACCAATTTGTACCTCTTAAAGGCCTAAGATCATGTAAAGTACCCCTGATTTAGCCATAAATATATGGCTGGCTTTTCTGATTTTTACTATTTAGCAGCAAACTATGGTTGATATTAACGGTATTGTTAAAGTCACACATTTTCTTTGCATGAGCAGAATCTGAATTTTATCAGACTAAAAAATACGACTGTTAACTAGAATATTCTAAAAGCAAACCTAACTGTAGTCCGTTGCACTCAAGTAATCAATGAGAATATAAAAACAAGAAAATAAGCTATGTTCCTTTTAGCAAGACACTGATAGCATGAAGAAAGGCATCCTTGCTATCACTTCCCTAATTTAGGGAAGCAATTCTAGAGAGGTTTTGTTAAACTATGTATTCCCATGTTAAAATAAGAAGTCCAGTAGATGGCTAAGTTGTAAGACTATTTTCTGCTTATCCATATTCCATTAAAAAAGCTTGCGTTGTTTATAGAAATGTATTTAAGAGAAGCATGTTTTATTAAAAACTTCAATAAAATTATTTTTATATAAAAGTGTGATTTTTAAATGGGGAAAGGATATTCTTTGGCGTAAAAAAAATCACTGAGTAGTGAAATTCAGACCTGAGTTTGATTTTCTAATTTCAAGAAATATAGACATGTCCCAGTTTCTGAAAACTGTTGCTTCTGGAAAGGTTGACTTATAGTTCAGGCTCTGTAGGCGTATTTGACATTTCACTCAATTCAGTGTGATGTATTAGGTAAATGGCTAAGATAATGTCCAACAAGTCAAGTGTTAATGTCAAGCATCTGAACATAAGCATTTTACTTTCCATTACAATAAAGTCAGAAATACTTTTATCCAGTCACTTTATTTTATATGCTTCTTTAGTGATGATGGGTTAATAAAGTTCTGAATCTTTTCTTCTGCTAAGAAAGGAGCGATCAAACTGCAACTTCACAGAAGTTCCTGTTTTTAAACAGTCTAATTCTGGAACAGACGGAGTATTAAGATACCATTCACTACAGACATACTCTATTTCAAGCATTTACTTCTTATGTTTCATGCAGACTTAAAGGGTAAGTGCCATTTATCAACATGCCTTCAGTGCGACAACTTCTGTTCCAGGCTCCAGGATCTATTTAATGCTTTTATAGCATGATAAACAGCACCTACATATCAATTCAGGAGTAAATTCCTCTGACATCAATGTAAATCAGATAAAAATGTGGAACTTCTATTTAAGTTAAAGAGTGCACATAGCTACAAAAAAAGATGGAACATGAACATTGTGAAGAAAAGGGACAGCTGAGAAGCCAGTGAACCATCAAGTTGTCATACTTCTATTTGAATGTGATAAACTTCTACTGCCAATATCAGTTACACACCCATTTCCCCCCCCCAAAAGTTTTCTTCCTCCACTTCGTGCTTACTGCTGTTATTCAACTTTCCTCAATCTTCATGTTTTTTCCCCTTAAGAGTGCATGATAAAAAATGACAGATGTTTAAAATCACACTGTGCATCCACTTCAAGTCCTGGATGAGGGACCTGTTTTTGCCCGTTCAATATTGCACTGATCCTCTAATTGGATACTACACTGAGAATGCAAATATTGGATAAAATATAACAATAATTAAGAAATATATAACGAACAAATTATTCAAGATGATCTAAACTTAAATATTACTATAGTTATAGTAATGCTAGTAAATGCTAATAATGAAATAATTCTTTACCAGTTTCCCTTCCATTTTCTGATAAATGACAAAAAGCAGTAACATTTTTTTATAAATGGAGAGAAGCAATAAGCATAATTTTAAATTAAAATAAGCTATTCTAATATTCAAAAGTAGTTCTAAAAAGCACAATTCTATAATGCCATCGTCAAAATGTTCGGTGTTGCTTCTGAAAGGAAGACTTTGGAACCAGTTCATTGGAACAAATGTAGTTGCTACCACAGTATAAATGCGTGTGCAGTTGTTCATATGTTTCAGTTTCTATCAATGGGACACAAATCTGTTAAAAAATTAAAGAGCCTATTTTTTCAGAAAGGTAGATTTCAGTAGGGACCTCAATAGCTTCAAATATGGCAATTTTTAAGAAATGTGAATTTCAATTCCCAGAATTTCCCAGCCAGTGCTGGCTAGGGAATTCTGGGAGATGAAATCCATACACATATTAAAGTTGTCAATTTTCTAAAACACTGCTCTAGAAAGTCAAAGAATTGTGAAACTAATTCAGTGAACTCAAGGAACACTTAGACTGTTTTTTCTCAGTCTAAACCTCTGTT
>JANHGC010003252.1:165184-186700 GCA_027560395.1 Boaedon fuliginosus | reverse complement strand
AGAAAGTCAAAGAATTGTTAAACTTATTCAGTGAACTCAATGAACACTTAGACTTTTTTTTCTCAGTCTAAACCTCTGTTCACCTGCTGAATAAATGGATTCAGAAAAATAGAACCATTTCAAATTTGTAAAAAAAATCTGTGGTACGCCAAGCTTACTACAACATCTTATGAGGGAATGCATTACAAGCCTAATTTATATTACTTGGGGTATTAAAATATATGTACTTAAAAAGGAATAAGCTTTAAACTTATAACTCACTAAAATGTAGAATTTTTTTAAAAAAGCAAGAGTATTTTTTTCAGGCATTATATAAATCCGCAATAACAAATTCAGAAGTGCTCATTATTATTAAAGTTGCAGTATACAGCAGAAAAAAAGTTTTCATTCTTTGGATTTTGTCAAAATATCAACCAGCATTTTGAATTGTTCTTGTTGAAAACCAAGGCAATTTAAAGAACCAGGGAGTGATCGGAATCCACTCTTCTCTAAGAGTGCAATCTTTGGTTTAATATTCAATTAGATCCCAGAATATTAAAAATTGAGATCTAGATTATTTTGAAAGTACTATATAGTTTTTTTAAATTATCAGGCTTTTGGTCAAAATAATTTTAGAATTAGCAGATAATATTTTGATGGGGAAAGCTGCAGCTGGGATTTCAATGTATTTCTTCGTGCATAGGCTTGGCACTGAAATTTGAATTCTCCATTCCCTAAAAACATACCTAATATTTACAAGGACAAGTTATAGATTACATGTGGGAAACAGTGAAACTGACTAAATTAAGAAGGTGCTTGATAGTTTCCTTTATTTACCCTTCTCCCTGTATTTGAACCTAGATGTTACTTCTATACCATAAAACCAGCTACAATTTCTCCTACAAAAAGCTTCTAGAAATATGACACATACATACATATTTAAAATAAAAAATGATAAACTAGGTTAGCCCAGAAAACTACCTATCCAACTATATTTATGTAATTTTTTATATTATTGGAGCAGTTTTATAGGAAAAATCAAGGCTTTTATAATGCATAAAATGCAAATTGATAAGAAAATTGATTTGTCTGATAACTGTTCTAATTATAGATACTTTAAGAAACCAGTCCTTACATGTGCCAATTCAATATTACTGTTGCATAAAAAATGGAGCAATGAAAGAGAATATGGAACATCATATTTACATCAGAATTTTTTTTCCTTAAGAATTTGCAGAAACATTTTAGACTCAAAATGAACTCAGTTACTTTTTTGGCCAGAAAAACTGCACTAAGCATTAATAAAGGTAATTAATAGAAAATTAGTAAAATTTATTTTTTAAAAACTGCAGATGCAGCAACAGGACTGGCTGAAGGCGGGGTAGCACTAAAGAGAAAGAAATATACTACTAATCCCAAATGTGGCTGGAAACAGTTAACCCTTTTAGGGAATCTGTAAAAGATATTTTCAAAATTTCTGTACACGTAACTCCCCTGTGCTGAGATGATTAAGAATATTACAAACCAATTTGCTTCTGTACAGCAAGAAATACTGATCCCTTCTTGGGCAAAAATTTGACTCTGGCTCCCTGAATCTCCTGTATTTGAAGAGTCCTGATGGCTCAGTGCAGGATTTTTGGGAGCTGCACTTTTAGCTTTCCCAACAGATGATGGCATCTTTGGAACAAAACTGTATAGTACAAATTTTAAATAATCATAAATTATTTTAATAAATAGATGTTCTTAAAATGACAATTTATACTGCATGTTTAAATAATGCACTTGATTTTCCTGCATTTTGATTTAAAATGGTTAAAGTGCATTAATTCAAAAATAATGAACCACTTCGTCATCATTATTGGTTTTTAAAAAAAATCATAAACATTAATATGTGTTGCTAAATCACTAATATTAGTACTGCAATCTAGCAGATTACTTGATGATTTTGCTCTATTTAATACTGTCCAGCAGAAGAAAATAATACTATTTTAAACTCAAGCAGCTTTGGCAGTCTCTTAAATTGCTGCTCACTTTTTAACAAAACATAAATTTCAGGAAACACTTGAGATGTAAAACCTCACGGAAAGGAGCTTTGGGCAAAACTACACCATTTTCAAATGCACTGTGGTGTAGAAACCTGTTATTCTCCTAATGAATTCATTATTGTTGTTACAGAGGCCTGCTGGGTTTCCTCTTCATCACCAGGCCTCTTCTTCCATGCTATTTCACTGTAGAAGCATGGAGAGTAGCTGTGATGATGCACTGTAATAGATCAACTTGAAAGCCATCAATCACACAAAGCATGGAAATCAATCGCTCAAGTTATTTTTATAATGTAATGTATGTAACACACAACAAAAAAAGAAGAGGCAAGAATCAAGTGATAATTATGTAATTTTCAGAAAGCTAAAACATCAAAAAATATACTTAATTTTTAATTGTTCAGAAAAAAAATGAGTTGGACCTTATTAAAAATCTTCCGATTCTTTCATCTTCTAGTGGTTGAATGTAAGACTGTGGCTGGAGATAACAGATTATTTAATATTTTCTCCCTAAAACCTCTGACTCTTTTTCTTCATTTTCCATATAAAATATTGGGCTTCAAAGTGGCAATAAATCATCTGATTTCCATATTGTTTAAATAAAGGCCTTCTGTTGTTGTTGCTGTTATTTACAAAGTTCACTGAAAGGCTAGTAAATTAAAATGCATCAAAATATAAACACACTTTGTACCCAAAGCCTTTGCACAAACCCCAGTGGTTTTAATCTTTATGCTTTTCCACAAAATCTCATTTTTTAAAAAAGCATCTGAAATCATAAATAAAAAGGCAAAAGAGGATACGTGAGTATAGAATTCCTACTTTGTAACATTCCCTGTTCAATTACCCTTTGACGATATCTATCAGTACAAAACTAACATCCAAGTGAGAAGAACAAAATAATTTGTACTGTTGTTCTTTGAAAAAAACTTGTTCAGAAGACTGCTGTTTACTAATAAAAATTTCTCCCTCCTCATATATAAACTAAAATGAATTATGCAGTTGGAAACATCCATGGCTTTTGCTCATTCCTATTCTGACTTTGAAAATATAGATGCTTCTTTGCCAGGTAAGGATCGGAATTGGCTGGACGTGAAATGAGGAGAAACTTGATGAACTGTCAACATTCAGATGTGCACACATAGCACCTATTTTGACACTCTTCTTTTTATTGCAAGGTGAAACTAATTCTGGATGGCCTACGTTCTTCTCAGTGAAGTACTCAAGGAAGAAAATAAATAATTTCCCACAAACATACAGCGTGCTGGGTTGGGCAACTGCCTCCTTGCATGCAGTGATTTTCATGTTCTTGTTTGTTCATACACATTGGTAATACAAAAGTTGTAAACATGCCAAACCCTTCCTTTCATAACAAAAGAAGCCAGACAATGGCCCATGGTGTGGAAGCAAATTTTGTTTGTTGTTTTCAGTGCGGCACGCATAGTCAGCTCAACTCAACTGTGTTCATTTTTATTTTTCTCTTTGTGATGGTAATGTTAATTATCACGATCTGTTCAGGAAAGTTCTATTGGTTTGAACTGTCGTCTTTCACATAATGGACATGGTGAGAAGTCACACACAGAACCCACAGAATTGGTTCCGACCATAGCATGGTGAGAGGAGAAGCATCATCTGCATGGTTTCTCTGATGGAACTACACACCTCCCACCACTCTTCCCTCCAGGATTACAAGAGCAGGGAGTCCTGCAGGGCTTGGGATAAAGAGCAGCACAGCAACACCAATGTCCTGGTGAAAGCAGGGTATGCGCAACCCAGTGTAACTCTGCCCCAGCTGAAAGGTAGAGCCTGAGAAGAAGAGAAGAAGCAGATGCTTGAGAAAGGCGTTCCCCTCCCTTAGAAAGCTAGCCAAGCCAAGCTGTAACAGGCCATAACTCAACAAAAAGAGAAGCAAGTTGCATTACAGGTCTTCCTCTTTTTACCTTTGGATATGGATGAAACTAGATTAATTCTTAGTTGATATCCAAAAATCTGAATAACTGAGTTGTCTGGCAAGAACTCTCAAAATAATCGCAGTTCATATTATTCGGAAGGCCACAAAAAGAAACATTAAAATTGAAACTAGTGTGCAGAAGAGATTGTGTGCAACTCATAGTTTTAGTGTGTTTACAAATATTAGGGAACTACATAAAACTGGATACCACTTCAAAGTCCACTTACAAATTTTAAAAAAATACCCCTCCCCATTCCTGACCCAGCTGACAAGTAAGGAATATGAGAAGAGAAAAAACAAAGGTGGATAGTATTGGAGGAAGAACAATAAGTGATTCAAATTCAATACCAGAAATGAAAGGGGAAAAAAGGTTCAGATCTTCCAGGATGCTATAGTTGAGCGATGGTTTCTTGAAAATTTTCTCCACTTGCTCTGTTCCGCACACATCTTGGATAAAGGAGGGATCAACCAAATACTATTTATGGCCACATCAGACGGGAGAAATGAACAAGCAGAGTTTTTTATAAAACACATTTGGATTTGGCAACTCCCAATCAATCCCAAGTAAACCCATAATTCCAAAATAGTGAAAGGCACACATTTGGTTTCTGAGTATTAAAATCAGGAGATAGGGTAATATACCCTGATGCACATCTTTGGGGGGGGGGGAATAAAATAAAAGAGCATTAATTCCAGCTGTATTTTTCTTGATACTTGCAGAATGAGAGTATTCCTTCAAAACATCCTAAAAGATGGCAGACTTTCTGGGCCACAGGCAAAACTGAACTGTCCCCTGTATGTACAATAGCGTAAAGGAAATAGATTTATGTTTTTCCTTCTTCCAAATGTACACCATAGGGTAGTATAAATTAGTGAATTTAAATACACTGCAATACTATTTCTTTTTTTCCAAATAATTTGAAGGCACCCAGCCTTTAAATGGTTTCCCACTGTCCATGATCTGGCAGTACCACCAGCCATTTGGGTTTTTTTCCAATACCTCCATGCAGACACCTTCTTGAAACCCAGCAGTTTCTTCATCTCCCTCATAATCTGCAATGGAGATATAAATATCTTTAAGGTTATTATGAATGAACTGGGATTTTTCAATGGGCTTGGGCCGGACAGTGGACACCGGAATTCCATTGCGGTCAGTTGGTATGTAGGAGGCATTATCTGACCCTTCAGAGCCCAATCGACCATCATGTTTTACCTTAGACTCATTCATTTGGGATTGGGCAGCACTGAAAGATGAATTACGACGTACGGCCCTCAAATGATCTGTGGCAGAAAGAGACTCATTTCTACGAAGGGAGCAAGGCAGATTATTATCCTTGAGGGGTGGAGAAACAAACACTGACTGTGGTCTCACTGCTAACTGTCTAACTCCATTTCGCAATTTAACAGGTCCAGATGTTTTGGAGAAGCCACCAGGTGGCTTATTAGGAATAGGGGGTGTTCTTTTGTTCTGGTTGATAGTATTCAGTGCCTGGACCTTCTTCTCTATTTTTTCCAAGCTATTGGATTTGCTTTCATTTCTTCTGTTTCTTGCCTGTGATATGTTGGATGTGATATCTCCTCCACTGGAGGTGTTTTCTTGTTGCTGGTTATCAAAAGGCATCAGATAATGAGAAGGAGCCCACCCTTCTATTTCTCCATATTTCAAATACCACCATCCACTTGACTGCTTTTCCAATACTTCCACTTCTATTCCAGCAGGGAAACTGATTTCAGAATCTTGAACTTTTTGATAAGAATCAGTGGTTATATACAGACATTTTGAGGGATTGCTTTCATTCTCTGTTTTGGCTAGATGGCTGGCATAAAATAAGGTATGGGAAGGAGCTGTAATGAATTCTGCAGAATTTCTTCTGAAAGACTCTTCTGAGTTTCCAGACATTGTCTGAGGTGGACTCTCAGACTCCACACTTCTTGAACCTTTAAGTCCACATCTGAGTTGCCCAGTTGGTCTCAGATGATGACGTAAAGTACTGATGTTCATCATTTCTTGACTTTGAGAATCTGCTTTGTTCAGAAATGGTTTTGGCCTGACCATTGGTTTTGCTCTGCTAGACATGAGCTCTCCAGTATCCCTTTTTGTGTTTGATTTGGGTATACTACTTAGGCCAGCGTCTGAGGCTGATCTTGGCTTTGTCTCCTCATTATGACTGTAATGAGACTTCCCAAAGTTTGTTTGAATACTTTTGGGTTTCAGAAGGGAGGATTTAGGAGAAAGTGAACATGGAGAATTCCTTTGGATTAAAGATAGTGAGGAAGTTTGAGAATCAGAATCTCCACTAGATTCCTTGCTTGACAGAGCATCTTCTATGTAAGGTCTAAAGCCTTCATTTTCATAGATTGTTTCTTCTTCATGAGTCACATCATCAGAAGACTCTCCAACTCGAAATTTTGCTTTTTGGAGAGATGATCCAGGGGAAGGTTTTGAAAGATGGAAAGAGCTTCTGTCTGAGTTACCATCTTCTCCTTGGCTCAGTTCAGATTCTGAGTCATGACCAAAGGCAGGCACATCATACTCTGGTTCCTCATATCTCTGTTTGTGTGGGGAATCCTGGGCATCTCCTGAAGCTGTGGTACCAGCAGCTGTTACTTCTTCAGAATCCTTTACTTTATTAGGAGGAGCAGGGGGAGGAACTTTGGGCCTGGTCAGAGTACTTGTTCGCCTATTTAAATTGGGTTTCTTCCTTTTATCAATATATGATGCTGGGGCCCAGCCTTCTTTTTCTCCAATCTGGACATACCACCAGCCCCCAGAATTCTTGTCAATAACCTAGAGAAGGATTAAATCATAAAGTAATTATGGATGCAAAACACTAATACATTTTTTGTATTAGTATTTGTATTACATTTTTTTACATTTTTTTTATCCAAGCTTCTCTTTGATTTTTCCTCATTATATGACAACTATCCATCATTGACTCATTTCCTATTTTAGTCTTACCTCTGCTTTTTGTCCTCCATGAAAGCTTATTCCATCAGAAATACAGGACTGGAACTCTGCAATAGTATAATATTCAACTTCCACTGATGGTGGCTCAGGAGGTTTAGGTAACTGAAAGCCCTGTGGCAATAAATAGTGACATAGAGATTAATTAAACTTGTCAGAGAACAACGGAAGTGGACATCTAAAATCAAATTATTAGAAATCTACTTGCAAGAGACAAAAGAATATAAATTGTGACCACTGAAACTCCCTCAGCAAGAAAATCAAAGTGACATCACTATGGAACATCCAATCAAAACCAGAATTGGACAACTCATGGTGGCCAACTTACCATGGGACAATTTAATGCGGGATAAGTCAAAGGACAAGTGGAAATGCAGCTCACCCCAGCTTTTGGAACCACTAATCTGAGAAGGTTCAACCTAAAGCTAGTGCAATCGTCTTGTCCCACTCTTGAGTTATCCTGCTTTGAATCGTCTTATGGCAAGTTGTCCTGCGGCAAGTTGGCCAGGGTGTCCTAGACCCTAAAAGTCCTACTGGTCAGAATTAAAAATGTTAGTAGCTGTATACAAAACACTGAACAGCATTGTACTGGGAAAGGCTATCTTACATTCTCTTAATTCTGATATATACTAAATTGCCATCCTTTTGAATAAAGAACACACAGTAGAATCTCCATACCACAAAATTTATGGTTATAAAGCTGGAGCTTCACTTTAGCACTTCGGCTGAAAGACTCAAAATAAGGTTGACTAATACTCTATTAATACTCTTATGTTCTCATATACCTCATATAAAAATATTAGAAATACCTTAGCGATAAAACTTTAACGGTATCTACCATTGTGGAAGAATTTAGTCACCCAGATCATAATACCTTCTCAATTAAAAAAAAAACCTTAACCTATCGTTTCTTTAATTGCTCAGTGGAGAACCAAGGGCTGGTTTCCTGTACTTAAGCTCTAACTATTAAGTGAAGTGTAATGCTAAATATTTAGTGATTTAAATATAAAAACAAAATCACTACTCACCAAACTAGATTCTCTTCTTGGAGGAGGTTTCATACGCAGATTTGGAGAACCTTCACAAAGAAGGAATATTTCCAAATTATTGTCAATAAAATTGTAAGGAAAAGGGTAAAAAGTGATTTACTAAGACATTTATTTAAACTCTAAGTTCAGAGGGGTTTTTTTTCCAATCAAAAATATTCTAATAGTCATAGTATTTTAAAAACCTGAGCAGATGAAAAGAATCTGCTCTACAGGGCATTCCAGAACAGACCATAATAATATATTTCTTGTACTGTTTTACTTGAACTTCTAGACCTGAAAGAAGAGCTTTTTCAACAATTCTAATATTCTTACATGTTCAAGTAGTAACAGGCAATCCTCATATTTAAGCTTGAATCAACATGTCAGTATTATTATTTCAAACTTGTAAAGCAAATATGGTTTCACCATTTTAAGTTATCAAACTAATTCCTATATTTTGCATCAAGGGAAATTTCAAAAAATAAATCTGTGTGCAGCATATTACTTTAATTTAAGAGGCTTATTATCATAGAAGAATAATCATGATCAGGTTCTCTAACAAGAAGGGAATCACTACCAGATACACTACCAGACAGGGAAAGAACCTTTCCATATGCTACTGGGGACGACAAAGATGGGATACAAAAATGTATAAAAATGCAAGCAGTCTTCAACTTACGACCACAATTGAAACCAAAATTGCAGTTGCTAAGCAATGTAGTTAAGAGAGTTATCATGTAACCAGGCTAAATTTTATGATCATTTTTACCATTGCTGTGGAAAATTGCATGGCTTAACACAATTGTTAAGTGAATCTGGCTTTCCTAATTGCTTGTTGGAAGCTGGCAGGGAAGACTGCCAGTCATAATCACATGTCTGCAAGACACTGCAACTATCATAACTGCAAGCTGGTTGCCAAATGCCTGTATTGTGATCATCTGACCATGGGGCAGTGCTACAGTTTTAACTTTGAGGATGGGTCACAACCACCCACTTTTCCTGAGATAATTGTAACTTTGAACCATCATTAAATGATCATAAGTTAAGGACTTTCTGTACCTCAAGATTCAGATATGTGGACAAATAGTCTGTTCCAAAAAGGCAAAACATTATAATATCCAAAATCAAATGAATAATGCCTTGTATCTATCTGGACTGTAGTTTGATTTAGTAGTCTTCATTCCATACATATAAAAAGAAGAATGTTTATTAATGTAGTGATTATACCATACTTTATAATTGTGTGTGATCTTATGAGCTCCATGCAGCTGTAGAATAATGTCTCAGGTCAAAATTTAACTTGTGTACCACCAAATACTATAAAGTAATGGGTCACTAGTCTCCAAATATCATTTTCCAGAATATGGTTATCAAAACAGAAGCAGAATCACTCAAAAGCAGTGACTGCAGCTAACATACTAGAATGACACAAGTCCAGAAATATATTATGATTGATTGCCAAAATATGCTAATAGTTTTTAATAAATTAAAATGCTGGTATAGTACTTCTCCTTGGACAAGCAATTGAAAACCATAAACTAGACTGAAATGGCTAGAATAATTTCAATTATTAATTAAATTACTAATTTATTTATATAGCCACCTATGTCACCTAAGGCTACTCTGTGAAGCACACAACAATAGATAAAAAGAATATTAAAACAGCAAATATAAATATAAAATACCATAATAATAAATATCCTAAAAATGAAAAATGTTTCCAGTCCTTTCAACATATAAATGATTCGAAGACTACTAATATGGATTTCAGTTGTGTTTCAAGTTGTTTCCAATACTGTAGTTTTTTGGGGATTAGGATTGGGTGGAGATAAAACGATATGGATTGTTTTCTGACTTCAGTGTGTGCCTGTGTGTGTGTGCGTGTGCGCATGGACCCACGCACTTACATATGTGCATATTATTCCTCACTGTGGAAAGATGTGCAAAAATCAATAGTCCTGGCAGATGAAAAACTATAGACTTATAGATTACTTTTTTAGATAACTTTTATATGGAATGGTGCTACCTATTACGTCCATTGTATCCATTTATTCAAGGATTATATGACAAATCTATGTGCTTTGTGCTTATATATACCTTGTATGGAAACAGGCTAGGAAACTGGATATTAAAGAAGCAGTATACTGGCTGTACAGAAGGGGGCATCATGGGCCTTTTCAAGAAAAAATAATTAGTCTTATATACCCAAACCCTGCAGTCTATCATAGATCTTGGAGGTATTAGATATAGGATCAATGCTGAGGTAGACTGTAGGATGGCAGCCTACAGTTATAATAATAATTAATAATAATTTATTAGATTTATACCCCGTCTCTCTTCACCCAAAAGGGGAACTCGAGGCGGCCAGTTCACAGTTTAGGCAGTTTCTTAGCAATATATCACTTTAGCCTGAAATAAAATTTTAATGCTTTTGTGTGTTTTTGTGTATGTGTTTTTTTGTTTGTGCATTGGTGGGTGGGTGTATGTGTATAGAAGAGAGAGAGCAAAAACATGCTATATGTGAGTAACTAGAAATTTTAAAACTACTCTCAAATTCAAATGTACACAGTCCTTCTAGAGACAAAAAAGCATAGAATGAGCGACAATTAATAGTTGTTTAAGCATAGAATGAACAACTAATGGCTATTTAATTCACGTAGCAGTATAGGAAAAACAGTTTAGGAAGGTAATCATAGTTCGTATCACACACTATTGCCAGTCACAGCGTGTAGCTTATTACTGTCTACTGAATGTTAAGAACTCTAGAATTTGGACTGTAGCTACAGAATGTTCCAAGGAATGATAGAAGAGAACATTATTGAAGAGCTGTAGGATTAAAGCTACAATCTTACACTAATTTACTACAGAATTAAACAGGCCTCTTTCTGAGTAATTGCACATTCATATGCAGACAATATGCATATCTCAGCTTCATAGAAACTTGTGATGCAGATCCCCATATAAAGTATATGTAAAATATGTAAAGTATACATACCATTTTTACACATGGTAAAAAAAATAATTGCATGCAAAAGACCAGCATTGCCCAAACTAATTCATTTTTGTGACTTAGTGTTTATAAGATTTTAAACTCGTGAAGAAATGAAATGAAAAGAACTAAATTAAATTTGGAAAAATTAACACCTGAGAAATATCAGAATGGACAGACGCATTCAAGAGGCAGCAAAATGTTTAAATCATAAGCCCTCTAACTCTAACTCTAACCACTGTCTTCTCAATTTACAGTCCCATTTTATCTATGTTTCTGAGTCATAAGCTTTGGGTGTGGGAAAGTTAGAAGATCATTGTTGTCTTACTTATCTGAGCTCTTTGTGGGGCAATCCGTGCTATGGCAGGAGATCCCTGCACCTGCTTTGAAATCTGCTTGTCTTGAGTCATCATGAAATTGCCATTGGAGTCATTGCATAAGATGGGCAAGCTTATTTCTTTCTTGGCAACATGTGATTCCGTTGTTTCAATTTCTGACTGAGTTTCCTTGTCACTGGAAGATTTCTTGTTTAGCAAATTGCTGATCTCCATGATGTTTCCTATAATTTCCACTGGTCCTGTAAGATTCTTTTTCCGAGAGGGAAGCTCATCTTTTGCTTTCTTCAGATATGATGCTGGGGCCCAACCTTCTTTGTCTAAATATCTGAAAATACAAAAAAATGATAGCAGTTTAGCTGCTTACACTATAATTACATAATGTTTTGCAGAAACTGAGTTACCATTATGGATAGTCCTCAAGTTAAAAGAGTTTGTTTAGTGACAGTTTGAAGTTACAATGATACTGAAAAAATTGAGTTGGCACAATTGAAAAAATTGAAAATTTCAATTTTCAATTTACTGAAAAAATTGGCACAATTTCAACCATTTATAATTACAACCATTGCAGCATCCCCAGGATCACGTGATCAAAATGCAGATGCTTGGCAAATGACTCATATTTAGGACTGTTGCTATATCCCAGGGTCATGTGATCACCTTTTGCAACCTTCTGACCAGGAAAGTCGATTCACTTAATTACTACAAACTTAACAACAGCAGGTATTAACAACTGCACTATGCATTTAATAACTGTGGCAAAAGAGGTCATAAAATGGGACAACACTTACTTTAAAAATGTCTTAATTAGCAACAGAAATTTTGGGCTCAATTATGGTCATAGATTGAGGCCTACCTGTATAAATGTGTTTGAAAAGATGATTAAAATGCTTAAAAATAGCAAAACTATTAAATAATCTAGTCCTTGATTTATGACCATAACTGAACCCAAAATTTGTTGTTAAAGGAGACATTTGTTAAATAACTTTTGCCCCATTTAACAACTTTTCTTGCCACAGTTGTTAAGCAGATCACTGCAGTTTATAAGTTAATAACCTGGTTGTTAAGGGAATCTGGCTTCCCCATTGACTTTGTTTGTCCACAAAAGGCGATCACATGACTCTGGGACACAGCAAAGGTCATAAATATGAACCAGCTGCCAAGCATCTGAATTTTGATCAAATAATCATGGGGATGCTGTAAAGGTCATAACTATGAAAAATCGTCATGTCACATTTTTCAGTGCCGTTGTAATTATGAACTGTCACTAAACAAACTGTTGTAAGATGAGGACTTCCTGTATCAGAGTGGAGAAGTAGATCTTGAGAATCACTGCTTACTCAAAATAAAATATTAGTAATTTAAATTAATTCTTAAGTAATCCCACTATGAAACTGGGAGGAAAAACATATATTCATATTTTTATTTCTAGCATTTTAAATCAATATAAAAGAAGGATTTATTTTGAATCAAAGCTAACTAGACAGTTCAGCCCCAGAAATAGTTAGTTTAGAAGCTAATCTCAGAGTTTCATGTTTATTAAATACAGAAACTTTAAAAAAGAACCTATTTCAGAAATACGGAAAAAATTAGTCAGCAATTATTAAAAAGCATGTTCAGTTTGTCAGTGCCTCCTGGCCAACTGAATAACATTATTCACAGTCTGGAAGATAAGAGTCTTGAAGAATCATGAACACCAAGTAGCTTCAAAAGACGATAAAAAGACTCCTTAATTCCACAGCACATGAACAGACTTAACCATAGTTAACAGAGCATGCTAGACCAAATCCAAGGATGGTCGGGTCGGGGTGTCAAACTCAATTTCATTGGGGGCTGCATCAGGGTGGTGTTTTACCTTAGAGGGCCAGGGTGGACGTGGCCAGGGTGGACGTGGCCAGTATGATGTCGCTTGTGTCAGGGAATGCTTGTGGTGGCCTGAGTGCTATGCCAGTGAAAATGGGCTCCTGAGCTCTGTTTTCACCCGGGATAACATCCTGCAATCCTCTGCCAGTGAAAATGGAATTCGTGAGGGCCATACATAGCCCTCCCCAGCTCCATTTTCACTAGCAGAGGCAATGTGGGCCAGTCTTTCACTGTTTCCAAGGTGGCCCCAACAAGCCAGATCTAAGCCCCGCATGAGCTGGATCCACCCCCGAGCCTTGAGTTTGACACCCCTTTGCTAGGGAATTCCTAGAAGCTTGACACTCAGGCAAATCCGCCATTAGTGACTCATAAAGATAAAGAACATTTATACACAATTCAAAAAAAACTATGTAAAGGTAAAAGGAAACAAAAAGATTGGAATAACCCCTTGCCAGCAATCAACATTCCAGATAAACTGGGAGTAATTCCGGGATTAACACCAAAGAAAACTCTAATCAATGAACTACCAATTCTAACAATCAAGAAGTAAACAAAAGTTTAATCAAGGAAGTACCAAGAAGAAAACAACATTCCTACCAACATTGACAGGGCAAGCTACTGTATATAAATAGAAAGCAAACTCCACACCTTTCTAGCACAGAAGATGTTACCTAGAATGAAATGTCTACAAGAAAACAACCAAGCTTAGAGAGCACCAAGGACTCCACAGGTAAGAATCAGCAACTCTATAGCAGCCTCTTTACAACCTCAAGGATAACAAAGAGAGATTTCCCTGTAAAAATCACAGGCCCTGTGTGAAGCTTATAGGACTAAGGCTGAGAGACAACTAATTTGAGAAAATGCAAAGTTGTTCATGGGAGACAGCAGGCACTATTTTGTGATTTTATCTGAAAACTCCTCACATTTTCTTGCTCAAATCTGTGAAAGAAAACAATGAAAACAATGAGATAGGCTAATGGACAGTCCCCTCTTACTTCCTGAATTCCAAAAGAAAACAAAACTGCTCTCTTTCATGCAGTGACTATTAACAGAATTAGTTTCATTTTAAACATATCTTATGTTGTCAGTGTATATATACCCAACAAATGAATCAGTCACACAGCTTCAG
Organism: Boaedon fuliginosus; assembly: GCA_027560395.1. Lineage (NCBI taxonomy): Eukaryota > Metazoa > Chordata > Lepidosauria > Squamata > Lamprophiidae > Boaedon > Boaedon fuliginosus. Next base: position 172,422 of record JANHGC010003252.1, on the reverse strand, counting down.
TGAAGCAGCTGTGTTTTTCTTTTGAAGTTTTCAAGAATCTTCTCAGTTTTCAGCTGAAAAATTAGAAACTGATCTGCAAAAAGATAAGCAAGTCAGAATAGGATTTAGAAGTAACCCTAGACCAGGGATCGACAACCTGTGGCTCTAGAGCCTCATGCAGCTCTTTGGGCCCTCTGATGTGGATCCCTGTCGAGTGATCCCACCACTGGCTGGCCTCACCCCTTGCCCTCCCCTCACAGGCACTCTTGCCTGGCCTGAGATGGTAAGGATGGAGAAGCGGCTGGAGCTGATTCTCCAGCACCTCACTTTTGCTGGAGTTTCTTCCAGCCCTTGTTGATGCCGGGCATGCCTCAGTTGCTTGCTCTCTGCCCTAAGACACTGCCCCAACCTGGCCACGACCGACACTGGCCTTCCTAACATGAGGGCTGGCAGGATGGGAATGGGATCCGGGAGGACGGGATGAGAGAAAGGGGGACGGGCCTGCAGCACCCAGCTGCAGCTTTAAAATGTGCTTTTAAATGAACTTATATGTGTGTGGGGGGCCGGGAGGGTGTGCACAAGCGAGGAGACCTTCAAGCGAGCGCACACCCACCCTGCACAGGCCTTTGCTGTGCTTTGGCTGAGCCCGGCCGCTTGCTTGAAGAGGGTCTCCCCACTTGTGCACACCCTCCCGGTCTCACCACAGCTGGGGAGGGAGAGGAAGGACGCTGGAGCCTTAGTGCAGGAGTGAAGCTTTGGGCTGGAGCTCAGGCCCGCAGCGCTCGGCTGAAGTGCTGCCGGGGGGAAGGGAGACATGGCAAGCTGATGGCTGGACCCTTAGTGCAGGAGTGAAGTGGCCCTGTACTTGCCTTCGTGCCACATTTGCACTCAAGACAGCCTTTGCCTCTCACCCTAAAAGGGGTGAGGGAAGAGATGAGAAAGAGAAAAGGAAATTCTTCCCTTTTCTCTCTCATCTTTCTATCTTTCACGCATGCGCACATATGCACGCACAAGCAAGCATATGGTCCTGGTCTCGGGCCAGGATTACAGTGGCAGCAATGGCGACTCCTCCTCCCACTGCTGCCACTGCATGCTCAGGTGAATAGCTGGCCGTGCTGTGGAGAGCCAGAACTCTTCCCTCTGCATTTGGTGGTGGCGGCAGCTGTTCCTCCCTTCCTAAGCTGACACGAAGGGGACTGCAGCTGATGCTGAGCTGCCTGTGAAGGACACAGAATTGTGAAAAGCAGCCGGTCAAATTAGAGAGAGAAAAGAGAGAAGGGGGAGAGGGACAGAGAAATGAGAGAGTGCTGGAGGGAGAGAATGAGAGAAAGGGAAAAGAGAGGGAAACAAATGAGAGAGAGAAGTGGGAGAGGGAGAGAAATGAGAGAGCTGGTGGGAGAGAATAAGGGAGGGAAATAAAAGAGAGAAGGGGGAAAAAGAGAAGGAAAGAAAGAGATGGAGAGGGGTAGGAAAAAGAGAAAAATATAAATGAGAGGGAGAGAGGGAGTGGGAGAGAGAACGTCCCATTTTCCACAGAAAACAGTGAGCCACAAAATCTGGGTAGGCGTGGCTGGGGGGGTCATGTGACTGGGTGGGAGAGACATTGAGTTGGCCACGCCACCCAAGTTTTGTGGTTCTTGGTGTTTTCTTTTCTGTGGGAAACGGGTCCAAATGACTCTTTGAGTATTTAAGGTTGCCAATCCCTGCCCTAGACCATCATACCCAGGGCTACCACATTTGACAAAGAACTTATGCAGTTGCAATATTCCTAAGAAGCCCAGCTATGCACTCTAAAGCAGCCTGCTGCTCCTTCCATGTCACCTCAAGAAATGACTGTGCAAGTGTTCTTCTGATGGCCGTGTAGACAACGTAATTCTTGTTAGGAACAAAACACTCTAGCTATGACAAAATCAAAGAGGAAGATCCAATCTAGAAACCCAAAATTCAATGTTCCATATCTTCCTTCTCTGCACAATTAAAAAACCTCCAAGTCTATGTGATGGACAGTAGATCAATCATTGACAGCAACATCATACAGTTAATCCCACAAAGCAGCCTTCTTGATAATTTTCCAATAAATGGCATTGGACACAATCCACCATCTTTAATAAAGATGTGTTCTTATTGGACAAATTAGTCATTAGTTTTCATAGATATTTTTGTAAGTTTTATAAGTTTATAAGCTAAGTTTTATAGAAAACCTGAAGTACATGTTAATGCAATGATTATTAGCTGATTTTCTGAACAAGTATAGAAAAGAAAAAATGAGAGAAAACAGGATTTTCTTGTTCTGAAAGTAGAATACAATCAGAAGACTGCAATAAGGCAGAACAGAAAAAGGCAAATAACTAGGTTTCTATACAAAAATTCACTGATGTTTTAATGCTCAATATTCCAACCATAATACTAAAGGAAAAATGTGAATGGTCAAAATTGCCTATGTTTGAGCATTTTCTTTCCCTTTTAAAACATCTGCTTTCCAGCTCCAGAACACTGGAATTATTCCAGAGGGAAGGAAACCAGGAAGGGAGTGGAAGGGGGAGAAAAGTGAAAATTAGAACAGAATCAGCATTTTGTATTTATATTTAAGGAGGAGAAGGTTAAGAGTTTAAGGTGGAACTTGCCACACCATTATTTGTACTGGTTCCTCCTGTGGCACTTAACTCACCATTATAAAAAACTTTCTTACAAGTACTGTTTATAGCAATTGCGTACCTACTTGGCACAAATTCTACTGATCATCAGTTTTCAAAACTACTTATGATGCCACAATGTATCTCCTTTTCTGTGTCCTTTTTATTCCTAGCAACATTTCATGTAATCTTTTATGAATCCTTGTAATTATCTGTTTAATGGATGAAGGAAAGCACAGCAGAGAATTGGATGGAATACAGAGCCACAAGAGAAGAGAACTAAGAATGCAAGAATTTCAGTATTTCTGACACTACCTGATGTAGGAAATATATAATGAATATAATGAAATATCCTTTATATCCTTTGTATATCCTTGGGTATATCTGGCATTTGTTGTTTTGGTATTACTTTTAGAAACATCACATTCATAATCTAAATAGAAAACTCCTGTCCTTGATTAACCTACAAAAAATTCATTCTCATTAATTCAATTATGACACTAGAGGAAGAAGAGAATAGGAATAATTTAAAGAATCAGAGCGCAAAGAAAATGTGAAGCAAAGCACATTCCTCACAGCTGTTCACAAAGTTTATTATATTTGGATAGCAATGACGTCTGAGCCACTGGTCATATCCATTGCCCTCAGGGTAAACCTCTTTAATTGGCTAACATTATGCAAAGGAAAGAGGTTGGATTAAGCAGGCCCTATGGAGATCTAACTTCTACATGAATTATATAGATAGGATTTTCCTATCAGCATTATTACAGTCCAAGACACAAAGTATACACTTCAACCCTCGAATAATATGAGCAGATTTGCCATTCGGTTTCAAACAAACCTTTCACGTTTTGACACCCAAGAGCTATTTTAAAGAACCAATGACAGACTAAGTTAAATCCCAGAAATTATGTGTGAATAAAAAAAATATTTTTTCATTATACTATTAAAGTTGCTGAAGTGGTCTTAAGTCATAGCAGAGATGACAAACGTTGGCAGGGTGTTATTTGGGAGTGGCTTATTTAGACCTTTATCTTCCACCCTCAAGTTAGTGATTATATAAACATAACAATCTCCGTTGGGAAAAAAAAAGTCTGAATGTAAAATTGCCGCCATACCATTTCATCATGGGAGTTTTTAATGAAATAGAATAACGCAAAAATATTGATTTTTCTTCATCTTCTTTGTAAGAACAATATCCTTTATTAACGATTTCCCATAAAAGCAAGCTCTGCCTTCCATGGCCCCAACCATCAGATATATTGATACAAATACATATACAGTGGTACCTTGATACTTGATTGCTTTAAAAGTTGTAATATTTCTTTACTAGAAAAGATGGATAGGGCAAGCTAGAAATTTAATTCATTTTATACGAACAGGATATGTGGGCTATTCGAGCATTCCATCTATATTAGTAGCTAAGAGAGCAGGATACAAAATGACATTCTCTGTGTATTTTCAAGGTTGATATAAGAAAAAAAACAAGCATGGCTTATTTTGAGACTGCATGTGAGCAATCAGAGTAGATGAAAATTCTAAGTATAATATGGTATAGAACTTCCTATAGCGTAGTCATCTTAAGTGAAAATGCTGAATACTTTAAAGCTCTGTTGGTTTTAAGATAAAATAAAATTTGCTAGTACAAAATCAATCCTTAAAAACAAAAAGACAATTCAAAAGTAAAATCAGGGAGAGTTGATGACATTGTTTTTCCTCCTGCAAATGCTGTGCACTCTGCTCCTGCACCCTTGGCTTTGGATTAAAGTCCAGAGAATGATTTAAAGAGAGAAGAATGCAGAGCTGACACAAGGCCAACCATTCTCTGCTCACAGTGTTAAGAGTCTACTCCCACTCTATCAGCTTTCCTTTATTGTTGATGGAAAAGTTAGTAGTGAAGAAGTTAGAGTCACTCTGTTTATAGAACATATAGATCTCAGCAGGTTTCCATTATTCAAACCATAGGTGTTGTAAGATGGTCAAACTTCAAAAGCAAATGACCAACTATGAAACATATTTAGCTTATATACAAAGTAAAATGAACAGAAAATAATTCGTAGAGCCTGAGGGTGAAATGGGTCATCCTGAAGAAGGTTCTGTAATAAAGGCAACCCTTTATAACAAGTCTACTTAAAGCCAGGTTTCCAGGCTTCTTGATCAACTACATGATTTTTTCCATTTGAATTATAGTGATTTTATTTAATAGTTGAACTGCAAGGCTGCAATCTTTATCACTCTTTGGGGAAAGACCCAGCTAAATTCTGTAGGATACTTCAAAAAAAGTAAGGAAGCAAAAGTATTAGGATCAGTTTATAAACCTGGCTGTGACAGTTAACATTGAATAATTGTCTATTTTTGTGTGCTTTTGATCTTTATTGCATTAACCAGAAATAGGAGTGTTTTGTGCTGAGCACAGCAAACGCCTACGTGGCATTTAATGTATCTAGAACTATGTCATTAAAAATAAGCCCTGGGTTTCTGCATGGAACTAATCATTTAAAGCTACCAGAAGGAAAGTGTTTGAATTACAGCCAAGATTACCTCTTCTCTGCAAAAATTCAACACATATGCTAGCAGAACATGCTGCTCTTTAAAAAACCTTCTGTTCTAGCTGAATGCAAATTACATACATACATACATACACACAAACTGAGAGTGCTAAAAGCTTCCCATAGTTTAAAATATCAAATTACAAACCTGTGGAACAGTGCTTTAATTGAAAAAACTAGGAAAATCCTTAGAAAATTTTCTTGGAAAACCCACTTAATCACCCACCCTTCTTAAATGCAAGAACAGCTATACTTGGTTTTAATTTTTCTCTACAATTTGTAAGTCTTCTATTCTCTTCCTAGCTGAAGAAATCTACAAACTATAAATCTTATTTTATATACCTATATAGTTTAACTGGCTTTCATAACATTACTAGCATTTCTATATATTTGAAACATTTTTGCATCCTATCTTTGATAGAAACATATAGGATTTTGTTGGAAGCCAAAGGCTTGCACATGCCAAAATGACATTACCTTATGTACCACCATCCTTCCAGGTTCTTTTGAATGACGTCCACAGTGACTCCCTTGTCGAAACTAATTTCATCCTTCCCCTGGCTGGTATATGACTGAATTGTGACATATTTCTCTTCTAGCAAAGAGAGAGAAGACAACATCAGTTAAGACCAAACAGCTGTTTTCTCTTCTCTCATTGTGATTTAAAATTATTTTGCAGGCAATTAAAATCCTTGAGCATTGGAGAGGTGGAGTCTTGCTTGTGAGATCATACACCTATTAATTATCATACTGTAAGCATGCCTGTGTCAGCACCATCACCACCGCCCAGCTCCTTTCATGCCAACAAATGAGACAGGGTGTCTAGAGAAGGGGCTCCCCTGCATTATACATATGGTATTGACAAAAATCAAACAAGCTGCCAAAGAAGCAAAGCAGCACTGGAGGAACCTTCTCCAGCTGGCTCCATTTAGCACACAGATGATTATAGTAACCCTGCATTACTGGAATCTGTACAGTGAAGCTGGAGAATGACCAAAACTCCTTCAACCCAGAGGAACAGACGGAACTATCCTTTTCACACTCCTACAAACAATATCCCGTTTCAGTACAAAGCAGCCAGGGTTGGCTTTTGTTGATTAGATCATATTCTGCTTTCCAGGTCGTCTCTACTCATAAAAGAAGAACAAGTGTATCTTTTAGCCTTTAAACTAAAATAAAAATAGCTAATTCATTGTTAACCTTCTGGATTATTCACTGCAGACTATAAACACTTGCACTATCAGGAAAACTCATCCCACACTTTAGTGAACCAGGTTCACAGGAACGCTCATCCTTTTAAGCCAGCACTGGTTATATAGAGGGAAATTTTTGACATTGATAAGAAGTTGTGGGTCTGAATTTGAACCTTCCACACAGAAGGCATGTACAGTAGTCTACCTCTGAGGTATAGTCCTGTAAACCTAGATATAAACATTGATGGGTATTTCTCACAGACCATGATCTTTAATAAAGTAAGGCATGATCCTGTGAATCTAAAAACACTCCTGATATTGTTTCTGAATTATCAGGACAATTTCTGTCCATATTTTAATACTTAAAGTACAAGATCCTTATTTATTATTTGTATACTCTGTTTTCTTCCCAGGGAACTTGAGAATAGCTACATTATATATTTTCCCAATTCTATAGTTCTTATAAGAACTGAGAGAGGAAGAATAAGCCAAAGCTATAGATGACCTGGCTGCCTTTACAAATAAGATTTGAAGCAGAATTCTTTCACCTTAATTTGAGACTGGCTTATACACACAGTTGGTCTGGCAGAAGTGGTTGTCCTTCTCTATTCCATGAACAGCTTTCAAGAGATGCTGCACAAATAGTGGAAGGGACTTTACTGAATATGATTATTTTTCTCCTAAGATCTCCAAGAGACACATCTGGAGGTCTCCTTTCTTGGCAACAATTTTATAAGGAAAATTGGCTGATCAGCCCAAAGTCACTTAGCAAGCTTTATGGCTAAATAAGGACTTGAAGATGGGCATCCTTAGAAATCACTACATCCAGGGATGGGTTTCTCCCGGTTCGCTGGTTACCCGCTTTGTGGGTGTGCTTCCCGATT
>JANHGC010003252.1:134937-147371 GCA_027560395.1 Boaedon fuliginosus | reverse complement strand
GCCTGGTGGGATTCAATCTGACAACCTGCTGAACAAGTCAGCAGAGACTGTAGTGCTGCATTTAACCACTGTGCCACTGAGGCTCCCTTGTACAATAAAGTTTCTATAACCAAAGGATCATGTATATGGATGACAATCTGTGTGTGTACATCCATAGGAGATAAATAAAACTATTATTGGGATTGCTGCTTTATTAGCAAATTTCTCCTTTTGGCAAGGGTTTGTTCTCCAAGCTTACTGTTTATTTCCCAAAAGTTTCATTACCAAAGTATGTAACATCTTCAGCAAGGTTTCTTGTTGATTGATTAGTCTTGTGACTGGTTGAATTACAAGATTGGTTGAATCACAAGACTCATTGAATCACAAGACTGATTCTGGTCTTGTAATTTTGTGACTTCTTTGTGACTGCTTGCTGCAACATACAGAATTCAGCTGGTATGGTCGATTCTGTCCTTGGTTGGTGTTCAGATGGCCTACTTCCTTATTGGTTCTTATGCTGCTTCTATGTCAATGTGTTTGTTGATGGACCTGTTGGTAGAATACCCTGCTTCAATAAACTTGCGTACCTGATGAGTTTTGGCATGGCAGACGACTTCAGCCTCTCCCTAGTCGAACTGGTATGGTTTGTTGTCAGTGTAACTGGCGATCAGGGCCTTCAGGTCATGCTGTTTGACAGCCAGCTGGTGTTCAAAACCAGAATCCATGATTAATTTATCACAGTTTAGAATTTAGCCATGTAACTCTATTCTTGTCCCAAAATCACCAAAGCAGAAAAACTCTTAAATACTTAATGGTATCAATATTGGCAGCAGAAATTCTAAACATGTTGAATCTGCTGTTTTATCTGCCCAATATTTATGAAATAATTGCCATAAATAAACATTGTACATTTTCTTTAATGAAATTGTGAAGGTTGTCCATAAAGAATATTATCCATACATATTTTTGTAGGTCTTATTCTGGAAAAAAATGTCACTGCTTACTATCTATTTTATTAAGCAGGTATTTACATTTTTGTTTAAATAACTCACAATGTCTATTTAATAACTAGCAACCAGACAAATCAATGTTGGGAATGTGATATCAGTTATATTGTCTGACACTTTTTACCCTATATATCTTAAGTTTAAAGGCTTTTTGAATTTAAAGATCCCATTTAAAATGTGACTGATGAGTCCTTAAGTTCATTTGGATGGGAAAGGGAAAGACAAGTCCCTTTCTCATTTGTTTATCAATGAATAATCACTGGAATGGGTCACAGCAAGAATGAAAAAAGAAAATCCAATTGAATTAATAACTTGCATCACACAGATCAAATGATGACATCATATTGCTTGATACATACTAGTATATGAACAGAATCACTTAAATTTATTATATTTAATTATTCAATGATGTAAAAACTCTTATTAATTGTAATGGACAAATTCAAAGACAAATTTTCACAAAGTATCAACAGTGTGGTCTAGTTATCAAGTAGAGATGCATATGCGTATGTGGACCATCTTTTAGTAACTCTGAATTTCAGTATATTTATATATCTGCATAATTTGTAGCACTGATGAAAATTTCTAAAACTGAAGTAGCATAATCTTATTGTGCGTTATTTGTTTGTTTGTTTGTTTGTTTGTTTGTTTCTTTCTTTCTTTCTTTCTTTCTTTCTTTCTTTCTTTCTTTCTTTATTCATTTATTTATTACATTTTTATGCTGCCCAACTCCCGAAGGACTCTGGGCGGCTTACAACATGGATAGCAATAGCGCTCAGATTTTATACACTGCTTGTCAGAGCTTTACAACACTCCCCAAGCAGTTACAGAGTCAGTTTATTGCCCCCAACAATCTGGGTCCTCATTTCACCAACCTTATAAAGGATGGAAGGCTGAGTCAGCCTTGCATCTGGTGATTCAATCTGACAACCTGCTGAACAACTCAGCAGAGACTGCAGTGCTGGCATTTAACCACTGAGCTATGGAGGCTCTTCTTTACTTGATGTTTTTTAAAAGTATTTTCTACCTTACACAGACATTCACCAAAAAAAGGAGATTAGCATTGTAATCTTAACAGATATAATCACAAAAAGAAATGCCGAATTTGTCAGACCAGATTATTACTCCAATCTCAAACATGCAGGAAATTAAAACTCTTGTTCTTAATTTCCAGGGTTCAGTGAAAAAGGACCATTTGAATTTGTGACATACAGTATGTATATTTCACAAAGATCCCATCATATAGTAAAGGGAATAAAAAGAAGTCTGAAGTGGAAAAGGAGCTATATACTGGCTTTAGTCATGAAGCAAATCTCTTCAGTCCTGACAAATCATGGACCATTCATTAGTCAAGCATGCTTTTGTGGGTGAGCAAAATGCCTTGAGGCTTCTTCCATGTACAATTGTATGAGACCAGACTTATTTGCAGGAAATGGCTGGCAATAGATCATCCTTCCTTAAATAGGAAGTCCAAATTTTCCCTCCAATGACATTTTCAGTTATGCTTTCTGTTCTTCCTGGACATTTTTCCATTCAACCAAATTCAAAGGGGAGTGCATTTTTCAGTTGGTGTTATATTTACTGTATTGCATCAAAAATGACGTAAAAAAACCAAATCTATTTGAATTATTCACCAATCAGGCAAGGATACCGAAGATTAGCTTTTTGATTACATTTTAGTTGTTTCATAACATATTTACATGATTAAATAAAAATAAAAGATGTTTCTATCTTTAGCCTTATTATGAAGTAGGAATGAAAGTATGCAGAAAATTTTATAATCATAGGGTAGAAATAGAGTTAATTTTGCTCAGATGGCAGTTTCTGTTCCTTACTTCTGCAATTCTAAAACTGTCATTCTCATAAAACTATTTATTAAATTGGACATGGTTTGTATCAATCTGCTATCTAACAGTCCACTAAATAGAGACATGTCTATAACAACAGAAATATTATTCTATTTCAAAGGCAACCACATTATTAGGTGATTCCACTACCTAATATGACCAAGGAACATTGAAAAAGCAGGCATCTTCAACAATCTGTCCTGTTTTTTTGGGAGGGGGAGTCCATATTTATTAACATTCCAAAATTGCTTTAAATGCATCCTCCAGATTTTTACCTGTTTACTCACATTGCTATATAAACAGTTTCGTAAAAAGTTCAGATTCAGCCAGGGAGTGCTATGTACTTGAATGCAATGCTTTGCAGCCAACATCTACCAGGAAAAACATGTAACAGTAACTCCATGTGCCATCCCACCAACACTGTAGCAGAAATTTCCCCTTTCTTTCTGCTGATCAAAATTACAGGCAAAACTTTTTTTTTTCATATTCTCAGGATTAATTTTGAGGGAACTAGTAAACTGATACATGAAAGATAAAACTAAAAAAAAATGTTATTAGTATGGACTATTCAACCAGTGAGCAAAATGTACTAGATTTGATTCACAAAGTTATTAAGTTGTTGGCTGATATCCTACTTTTGTTTCTAAAGTGAGGCTTTAATCTTAGTAATTTAGGGTTAATTTAGTACCTTAATAACCTAAGATAAAAATTCTAAAAGGTAGTAAGTTATGTCACTTGGAGATTTTTGTTGATGCAGTAAAAATAAATGAAAATCAAATTTATAAAATCTGAAAAAACATAGTAAACAATTAATACTTTACAGCCCCAAAGAATCCAAATGTACTACAACAGTTCAAATATGTTTAATACTAGATCCATATGACAACCCAATAAGTAGTGCCATGTGTTTTCTCCAAACATAGCTCCATTATGAGCCAGTTTGCTAATTTCTTTAACAATCAGACCAAAACACAATTTGCTTTACGGGGATGTCATCAGGAAACCTGCAGAGTCCCATCAGCATTATTTTACACAGTTTGTATCCAACCCCTTCTCTCAACACTGAAATAGCAGAAAGAGCAGCAGAATACAGCCTACCAAATTGTCGACGCCACTTCTTGAAGCAGCCAGGGGCTCCTTGGACATCCCCCATTCACACAACTCTGCCTCACCTCTATTCTTGGCCAGCAAGCTCAGAGAAGAAGATGGAAGCAGTACCTTACAAAGCTAAACTTGCTCTCTTTCTCTCTCCCTCCCTCCCTCTTGTTTTCAATTTTTCTTTCAGGATTGGCTCCTTAAATTTATTCAAACAACTTCTCTGGTTTTGAAGCCACGCCTCAAGGAACGGAAACAACAGTCAACCATTTGGAAATGTTTCTTAGAAATAAGAAACCCACAGAGAAGTCAGCACATCTAGTAAACTGCCAATTAACCAAGAAAGCTGCATTGCACAGAGAAATAAACTGGACGATCAGAGATAGCCGCTCCCAAAAGCAAGACAGTAATCTGAATCCACATTGCTTCCAAGAATGTTCTATTTTTCTAGCCTGATGATTATAGCTGGTAAAACACACAACTAAAATACACCATTATAGAGCATCTACAAATATACAGAGGATAAGGATACAAAAATGCTTAAAGGAGGAAGAAAATCTTATTTTTAAAAATAGTTTTATCTTATGCAAATCTCCTTTCAAACAGCTAAAAATTCTGATCCTGAGTTGGTTGTCCATATATGCAGCACTCGTAATATAACGTAGGATTCTCTTTGGAAATGTTTTCATGTCCTACACTACAACTACATTCACTTATTTTCATAATTCTACTACAGGTTAATAGTTTTACCTTTTCAGTAGCTAGATCTTGGGTATAGTAATAGTGATTAGTCCTACCCTTTTACTTATCCATACATCTCTGCAACATCCATCAGTATTATCAAAGCTCACTTTCCCCAACCTGACCTCATTTCAGATGTCTTGAGACTGGATAATTCAGCTCCACCAGAGAAGAGGGTAATAGGCAGAAGCAGCTGCCAGGATGATGAAACTCAGAAAAAAGAGCTCCAAACATTTGGAGGACAAATCACAAGAAAGCAATGGAAAGGGGGAGGGCTCACATGTTATACCAGTTACCTCTTGAAATGAGCTAGGATTAAACTTCTGAATTTCCCTGTATTATGGATTTGCTCCTTGGAAATTCTGGGAAATTCTTCAGAATGTACCTCTGAACATGGCAAACTTTCACTTTTTTTTAAATTTTAAATTTTATTAAAATTTAAAAGAATACAAAAAGAAAAAAAGAAAATTAGTTATCAACAATATTTACAAAATATTACAGTATTTACAGTAGGATTTATGCAATTTAGGTGTGCAGACTCTTCAATAAATATCAATCAGATTAAACACTTCATCTTATAGTATTTGACTCTATTTTCCTTTCTTTAGCTACTCTTCCTTTTATTCAACATAATTTTTCCAGTTATTATTACAATCTTCTTTCCCCTTTCTTAACATTCTAGTTAGGTTGTCCGATTCTGCGCACGTTAGAATTTTATTAATTAATCTATCTTCTGTTGGTATCTTATCTTTTTTCCAATCTTGCGCAAAAATCAGCCTCGCTGCTGTTAATACATGTAGTGTTAAATATATATTTTGTCTTCCAAATTTGTTCCGTTGTCATCCCTAATAAAAAAAATTCCGGATTAATCTCTATTTTTTTTCCAGTTATTTCTTGTGGCCAATTTTTAACTGTTATCCAATATTTCTGGGCCATTGGGCATTGCCACCACATATGGTAGTATGAACCATTTGCAAACTTTCACTTTGAAGCTATCACTTCAAATGTTTTTTTTTTCTCATACTTTTAAGCAAAAAGTGATTAGATGCTGTTGCACTTTTGGTTCACTTTTATCAGTATGTCTCTGTATTTAGTAACACTCGTACAACCTCAGTTTAAACACTTTGAGTTTTTCTTTCATCTTTGGCCTCTTTCAGCTCAGGTAAAAAAACAATGCAGAATTCTGTGACCTGGATCTGTTACTGTTAGTGTGCCAAATTAATGGAAAGAGGCATAAAAATGCAGTGACACTCCTTATTTTTCAAGGAACATCAAAGACAAGATAAGTAAAGCCCCATGGCAATATAATTATTTTAGTTAGAAAATAAATCAGCTGCGCAAGTAGAGTTGAAGTTACATATTTGATCAGAATTATTAACTGCAATGAAAATGCAAGAGCAGACTCTGTTGAATGTCTCTTACAGATAATCATTAGTTTAGACATTTTAAAATAAATTATTTCGTGTTTTAAGCGTACCCCAGAGCCTACCCATTGGAGAATCAGTCACAACTATGGTTGTAATTTTTACCATGTTAAATATCCAAGTTCTGATAAATTTACATAATTATGGCAATTTTTCCAGCAGTTTTCATCTACTCTGTTAGTTGTGATACTATAAGGGCAGCATGATGACATTTTTACAACCAAAAGTTTTTCATAAGCATCTTAATGATGGTTGCTGGCTGTAGTTTCAAAATGCTAAGTGGGGGAGAATGAGGGACTAATAACTGACCTTAACTCAGAGGCTGGGAACTGTGTTATACAAATATGCTATCTATGTATGCAGTGAAATAAAATTTAGCAGATGTTTATTTAACTGATTGAATAGTTTATTAATACTGTTTAAGTATTCAAGGAAAATCAAGTCTTTTAAATAGGAATTATTCAATTAATTAGAAAGACCAAAAATGAGTTTGCCTACATTCCAGATATATGGGTCCCAGGAATGGATTGGAATGGAATGAAATTAGAATAGAACAGAACAGAATAATAGAATTGAATAGGATAAAACTTTATTGTCACTTTAAATGTATACTAACCAGCATACATTAAAATGAAGTTTCATTGCATTCATCTCTCAAAAGATAACCATTATGCATATACCCACGTACACACACATATATGACACAGAGAAACATCGCAGTCTTGTTCAAATGTATACATATACATCGAGAGAGAGAAACAAAGAATCCTGCAAATTTACAAGATGGAAAGCATAAGGAACAAAGGTGTTACATTTAAATTAGACTCTCAAGCCTCCATTTTGCAGCCTTCAGAATTCCACTGACGTATTATTGCTGAAACTATGCCACAGTTTACAGTAAGGAATGAATATGTGCTCAAAGAAGTAAAAATAACTGTGTACATTTATTATCATGCTGATACAAGAAGGAATGATACACTCAAGAATGAGTAGCAGATAAATGAATGTAGATGAATACAGATGTAAATGACACTGAGTGTGTAAGAAATATAGGCATGCAGAAAAAATGAGTTAGGCATTGAGTCACAAACCACATAAATGAAGAATGACTGGACTTGTTGAGAAGAAGGGAAACATGCAGAAAGTTGGAGTTGTATAGAACTGATGACAACACCAGAAAGACAAAGGTGAGATACATATAAAAAGGCCTACAGTTGTGGTGGCAGCAAGCATTGTTTGTAAGAATTGAATGTATGTAAGGTATTGTGAGTGGTGTTCAATTTAAATTAAATATAATTTAATTTAGCTGTACTTTGTATCCCCTCATTTTATCCCTTTAATGTATTTTGCTTATTTTGTTTATTTATTTATTTGTTTGTTTTCTACATTTTGGATAAAGTTGTTTACTCCTAACAGGAATAATAAGATGTATAGAGGTATGGTTCAGTTCCGTATGTTCAGGACTTTAAAGTGGAGCCAGGAAAAAAGAAAAAGGTTTGATGCAAGTTGTTTAAATCTGACTTAGGGGCACATATATCTATGTGGCAATTCATAGTGAATAGAAAATAAGTGATCTTATGCTTCTCCAGAACATTCAAAACACAAGACAAGATAATTGTTGGTCTATGGTCTGAAATACGGATGAATCAACAATGGGGTATTTGATCCAATTTTAATTTTTGGTTCTTGCTGCCAGACTTGCCTGCATTTTCTCCTCAAGTACACCTCTGTCTGCCAGTGCTTATTTGTTCCCCAACTCAGCTTTCATATATTCTGAGACCAAGCCAATAAAGTGTAATTGTTTTTGCAGATTATGTGTTTTGAAGTTAACTCTGCCGATGCTGAAAAGAAAAGTGGAAAGGGTCTCTTTTTCCTGGGAACACAAAGTTTGTAGCTGCAAAATACAATTAAACATTTTAAGGGCAAACTTAAAGGATGAATTAATACAATCAGCTGGTAAATTGGTTGTCAGCTCAAAAGACCAATGAATGGAGGATGGACAAGAAGTCATTTCCCCAACCACAAGCAGAAACGATCCCTTTGCAAACTTTCAGATGAGTTTTTTTTTTTAAAAAAAGAACTACTTTCAGGTGGATCATATATGTTTGAGATCATCTCATTTTCTTCTTCTACAAGATCATTGTACTGGAATTTGTGAAAAAAAAATCCCTAGCCTCCATCTTTTCATATGTACCTTTATCCTACTTATGCAAAATGAATTACATTTATAGATTATTTTCTACTTGCTTAATTAACAGAAGGTACTCTAGTAGAAATATGATTTTTCTAGTGTGCTGAGATATGCATAGCTGACATCTTGCCTTAAGGAAGATTTCTTTTCTATGTGTGTGCTGAGAGATGAGATAAACTACATCAGAAATTACTAAGATTTTTGCAAGAATAGATCTGCCTTGGTCTTCTCCAAAAGGGGAAGCTACTGTAATATGGCCCTACTCTCAAAAGCAACTCTTCCCAAAACTGGATGACAAAACAAAGATAGGGCTTGAATTTGAATCATAGAGAATCGTCTGATCACCACAACTGAACAGCAAGCTATTTAAAAATTGAAACATTAATATTATAGTTTTAAGCTATGTTTCTTTGTGATATTTTTTCTTCAAGGTTTTTAAAAACCCCTTTCTTCTATTTTCAATATTATTGTGCCATGATCCTGACTGCTCAGTGTTAAAGGTCCTTCCATTAAAGGTCCTCCTTCCATTATATTAAAATCAACAAGATAATAAAAAATGAACTGCGATCTTGGCTGAAGAAAAACAAATTAAATGAACGGAAAGAGAATAATTAAAGCTACAAGCTCACATATCAAAAATTCAAAATGCAGGGGTAGAGATTTGAAATGGTCTCTATTCTCTTTTGCATGGAAGATTCCATTGCATGGAAATAAAATAAGAGGTTCCACTGCTCATTCCATGTACAATAGAAATACATACGTTCCCACTGTATAAACTTATAGCCAATGTACACAATCTCTGACCCATAATATGTCAGATGTAAAGGCCATAAATCATACACAGCTCAATTTGGAAGAAAATATGTCTAGATTTAGAAGAAATGGTTTATGAAAAAATACTACAGAGTACCAGAAGTTATAACGAACCACTCTTTAGTAATTTAATTACAGAACTCACCAGTCTGTAATAGTGACCCTTTTGAAACATAGACAAAAGAATTGATGTCACAGCCTGATCTATTGTGCTGGGCTCTGATTTAGTCTACCATGAAGATTTATTCTGGTCATAATAGCAGGCTGAGAGCCCCATAGCTAATGAGAAGTGGATGCTTAATACTGCATTTTCGAAACTGAACAAAAGAGACAGAATGTGCTGTAACTTTAAGGAAAAATGAAATCAGTTGGGCTTCTTTTCTAATCTTGGATGTCTTTCCCTTCAGTATTATTTTGTCACAATGGTTTCCTGCTGCCAAGACACACTCAGTTTTTAGCAGGAGTAACTCTATCCAAACCAAAACAAATGCAGAGCTCAGATGATACTTATTCCAAAATATTAGGTTGCTTTTAAAAAATACATGCAATGCTCTTAGGGAAACAGACTTTTCTTCTCTTTTTATTAATATTTGCTGGCCATCTACCCAAACGATCTCCTAAATCAGGGATTATTTCATTTTACTTAGGAGATTTAGTTACTAAATTTATATGTTGCCCATTTCTCCAATAGGGTGATTCCGGGAGATGAGTCATCATGGACCAAATACTGGCAAGAATGCAGAAAAGTATAGGCAAGAAAAAAAAGTTACTTTTAGGCTTTGTTGCCTACACTCCAAAAAGATACACGCATGCAAGAAGAAGGAACACTTAACCATTTAATTATGGAACTGTTAAAAACATGCTAACTGAATCAGTATCTCTCTGATGGTGGATATTTTTTAATTTGTCTGAGAAATATCCATCTCATTACCTTGCTAAATGTAGAGAAGAAGAAAAAATGTTTTGGTACCTGACCTGTACTATCAAGTTCTTTCCCCATTCTGCAGTTCATTCCAATCCACATGTATTCCAAGATCTTTTGGTTAGAAAGCAGCATAGAGTTTATTTTGAGTGAACTTATTGCCATTATTTGTATATTCATTTGCACTTATTGGCTGGATTCCCAGATTGAATTAAAACATGGTTACAAACTACAATGAATTGGCTTTACATAGAACATTACGTGAAAACCAGAGACATCACATTATGACAGTCTGATACGTCTAACAGGTTATGCCTGGGATAACCTGAAGGCTTCTTATCAAGTCTATTCATTGCCAAAAATATTCTACCTTTTTGATAAAAGGTTTCTTTAAAGCTAACAAATATATCAGCTAAGAAAACCATCCCTTTTAAAATAGGTTTGCAAAAGTGCAACTGCCGGCCATCTCTTTGATGGGTTTCCCAAATGGTTGTAGTTAAAAAAATTGTTTATTTTGCAGCAATGTACCTATTTGCATTTAAGGAACAAAATAGATGCTGTAAGTTTCTCAGATGTTTAAGCACTCTTTTCATCCATTAAAAGGCCTGAACCTCCCTCCCAAAGTTTTTGGAGTAAGTCATTCACAATACCACCCATCCATCAGTGTGCAATTAGCCATTCTAGGATATGATGGTATTCATATTTTGCCAGAAGATAAGGTTCATATTTTTGCTACCATTCTCCAGCATTGCTACCATGTTCCATAAGTGAAAAGATAACGGATTCATCAGCAAACCTATCCTGCTGGAGTCAGTGAATTCAGAATTCTACTTAGGATTTTAGTTAACACACTTTTTTCTAGCTTCATTTTCTTTCCTCTGGTGACAGTTCCTATAACCAATATGCAAGAGAAATCCTCAAACTAACTGTATACTAAATAATGTAATTTCTTTTAAGCTTTTACAAGTCATCCATCATTGTGTTTTTTTCCCCTCTGATGACTCTCAGGCTTATAGCAAAGCTGGATATTGCACCAGTCTTAAAATACAGGAAAGCGAAGGGAGGAATTTGGTGGTAGCATTAACATGTATAATACTACCCTAATCCTCAGAGCACTAGCCTATTCTTGAAAATTAGCTGATGTTCTCTAAAAATAAAGATACTGGAGAGTATATGGAGGAAACCTTTTCAACTTTCTACAGAAGTCCTAACTTGACATATCAATGTATTTATAATGAGGTACAGGAAAGAATCCGACTTCTGTTCAAATAAGATAGACAATGCTGGTTGCACAAGAGTTCACCAGTTTGAGAAAGAAGGCTTAAAATGAGTAATAATATTATCAGTTCAGTGATAATATGTGCAACTATCTTTACTGAAGAGGTACAAGTCTTTCCAAACTGTAAAAACTACTCGGGGAAAGCGAGAAAGTCAGACTACACAAAAGAATGAGCAATCCCCTTCCCAGAAGTCTTTGTCCTCTTTCTAGGAGCCTTTCTCACAAGGAAATTCTGTTTTCTAGAACTCCTTAATCTCCTCCTATTGTGAAATCACATTCCTTCCATAGCCTAAGCAGGACTGCAACATGGAAAGGCAGCTTAGCAGCCCATGAAAATCAAAGCTATCCAGCTAAATGTGTAAGGATTTCCAGTTTCCCCATTTTCTAATTCAGGTCTCACAGCAAAAAGTTCATAACAAATATAAGAAAATGCTCCCTATATTTTAGAAATGTAACCTCCTAAGTAGATAACATCTTGCATCTTTTTTAAAAAAGCAATTCTGCATGGAAAAAGACTTTTATGGTATTGTTAAATAACAATTTAATACCTAATAGCTAAGGTAGGAAGACATATTAAACGTGTCTAGCCTTTGCAGTGTTTTCATGTGCTTATTGATCAGCCAGTTCCATGATGTGTTTGTATTTTTTAACATATTAAGAAAACAGTATTCAAATCCATGATTTTTCATAAATATTTCTAGATATACTTTTATTTCAAAACATGCATTTCAAAATGTAGGCTCAAAGTTAGTTTTTGGGTGCAACTTAGTTAACTTTCTTAAAATAAGAATTATATTGCAAAATTTGGAAAAATGCAAAAGGTAACAGGATGCATATTTATGCCACACACTGACAAATGAAGTTAATTTGGTTTAAAATGAAAAATGGAGAGAGATCTTTGAACATGATTACCTGTAACATAGCTTTTTAATATTTGGGTGATTTCATAAAATCTCCTTATACAGGATGAAAAACCTTTTGAAATCTGTTAGTTGGTCCACATCTTTAAACCACATCTATGGTCAACAATTTAAATTCAATCAGTAGTTTTTTTAAAATTTTTATTTATTTATTACATTTTTATGCCACCCAACTCCCGAAGGACTCTGGGCGGCTTACAACATGGATAGCAATAG
>JANHGC010003252.1:112519-134837 GCA_027560395.1 Boaedon fuliginosus | reverse complement strand
AAAATAAAAAAAACAAATTTAGTTCTGAGTTTGGTTAAAAAAAGTATTATTTCTTGATAGGAAAACATCTACTTAAAAGAAAATTGATAAAAAAATTGAAGAGATAGTGAAATCTTTGGCAGTTCAATAAACAAACAACTGACTGGAGAATCCAAGTACTTGAAGTAATGTTCTTCAAAATTTCAGAATAATATATGCTACATACACTTTAGGTCAGGAGTGTCAAACATGCGGACCATGGGCCAGATGCATCACATGCTGGCCACCCTCACCCGTTTTAGCAGAGGGGAAAAAAGTCACGATACATCACATAACAACAATGTAACACTGTGAGTTTGACACCGTTGCTTTAGGTATGCTAGGTTATCTAGTTTAAAAAAACCCTATTGTACTTGTTTAAGGAAGCAAGTCTATTTATCTGTAGAATTTAAAGAGATTCCCTTTTTGATTGTACTTATGACTCTGAATCTTCTGGAATGAGTTTTCAAATTATTTACTCTAAGGGTCTATTTAAGAGAGTTGAAACCCCCTGAAGTCAGCCATTCACAAAGTAGAAGGAACAGATGCTTATCAGAAAAAATAATCACCTAAGTTTTATAAGGGGGACATCTATTTTAACAGGAAAAGAGAATCATTGTTACTGATACAATAATCTTTTAATCTAAGTCCTGCAATGCACCTTAAAACCATTAACTTTATTTATCATGTCAAAACTGCCCGGCAACAGCGACTGCACATGCGTAAGGCGCGAAAAACGACGGGGAAGAACTCGAAAATGGTGGATCCCGGCTCATTCAGCACCCGAACCTAGGAGGCGCCCCGGCAGGGCAGATCCGTCGCCCCGACTGACGGGCGTCCTCTGGCAGGGCTGAAAAAATTCTGATATTGCGCTTGGAGAAGGGAGCGCGGGACGCGGCCGCTCCAAGGGAAAAAAGCACCGGGCCTTTACATTGGAAACGGGGCCGCGGCAAGAGGCGTCGGCACGCTGGGATAAAAATTCGCCCCCTTCCTGTCCAGCGTGCTAAAGGGCGAGGAGAAAAGGACGCGAACGCGTCCGATCTCCGCCCTGAGCTCCTCTGAGCTCGGAGTTAAACTTACCAGCCGGGATCCTGTAGGAAAAGAATGCTTTTGAATGCAATCGAACAGAAGTCACTGTGGTAGGTCCTGTCTCGGTAAGAGGCAAAAACAAACTGGGTTTCTGCATGGAGCTCCGCCCCCTTTTGGTTTGGTTTGGCCTGTCACAAGGGGGTGGGGCCCATACCTCCACCGAGACCAGCATGGCATACCACTGGAGAATTTATTTATCATCTATAACATGGTTTTGATGGGCACCTGGACTAATAACAAGTGATGGGTCCAGAACCTCAGTAACCTCATAAGGTCATAGTCCCCATCTTTTGACTCATTTTTTTCAGGACTAGTACAGTGGCATTTTAGGAAATGTATGCCTTTATATTTTTCTGTCGTAAAATAACATTGTTTCACTGTTCTATTTGGGATTTTATTTTACATAGCAATTTAAGAATTTTGGGGTTTTTTTTAACTTGGCTATTTTATTATGACATAGTGAGTGCTCTTTAAAAAAGTACAAAGGCTAACAATTCTAATATGAAATTGCTGAACCACAAAGAACTTGCAAAATATACTGAATTAGAAGACTGGTTGCTATATTAAATGAGATGGGAATTCCTCAAAAGCAAATACATGCAAGTATGGCAAAACTTTAATCAAGAAATAAGTACATAGGTCACCCCAGCCAGAGTATGACACACTGACTTTAGATTTTTCAAGGATCTATGAAACAGATCTGTAAACCAGCCTTTGGAATCCGTCAATTATAAAAGCACTGGTTCAAATTCCTCAGTCAACAAAACCTGTTCAGAATGCTTTCATGCTACTAAAAGTTACTGAGAAGTCTAAAACAATGCTAAAAGTCACAATATATATGAAAGTTTCATGAGATTAATTCTCTACATGTGTGAAGGAAATAGTGGATAACAATGAATTATACATCTATTGTAACAATATGCATTTCACTCTCTTTAAAGCAGTTAAATCTAGATCCAATGCATAGAATTCTATATAATATCAACTATTAAATGTGGTACATTCCTATCTCTACAGAACAAATGGCAACATTTAAAAATAAGCTTACCTGTCACCCTCTGGAGGACAGTGTGGTTTTATCAATTTGGGTCTCCCTCTTGGTTTTGGAACTTTTATTTCAGTAGCTAGTGTCATTTAAAAATGATTTAATTAGTTGTATTAACTTTCAATATCAATATTTCTACAAAGATGAAATTTAACCACTAAATTAATAAAGTTTACTGCATTAGTGTGTATTTCATAACCTTAATTTTATTTAAAATGAAATTTCTTCAATAGAATAATTCATATTAGAAGACAATTTTTCAAAATGTTTTTTAAACCAAGTTATTTATAAAACAAACTAATAATAACTTAAAGGTAGACCAAACTGTTGTTATTCTTCTTGTATCACATAAATATAACTATTAATAAACATGGATACACAGACCTCATACTAGATATGAAAATAAATCTTGACTCTTCATGGATTCAACCTTTTATTCAGGAGTTTGCTTGCAACAGAAGCTTTGCAAACATTACAGGTACATAAGGTGCTTTACTGAGGACAAGAAGTCATATAAACAAAATATCTGGCTCCTACAAAGTCAAGTTATATGTATATTTTCTTCAAGTTTTAAATTCTAGGCCTTTTCCTCCCATCTATCTGAATCAACACATTTGCTGCTACTTGTTTCCTGTTCCTGAGAGATCTCAGCTCAATATTTATGTAATAAACAGACCACGGATTCTCGCCCACACAGCTTTATGAATCTAGTGGAATAAAAATACTGTACAGCTTTATGAACTAAGGCAGGCATATCAAACCTGCAGCTCACAGGCTGCACACGCCCCTGGATAGGTAGCAATGTGGCCTCACAAGTCCCCCCTCCAAATAAGAGAAGTTTGTTATTTATATACATTAATTATATTATATATTTTATATGTTTGATTTCATGATTGTGAGCTGCCTAGAGTCCTCTGGGATAGCGCTGCATATAAATCACAGTAATAAATAAATAAATAATAAATAAATGTGTCCCAATTCATCTTCATTCAATGCAGTCCGCTTAATTTAATTCAATTTAATTTTTAAAATCTAATATAAAAAAAGCCTTGTTTGATTTTTTTCAATCACAAATATTATTATTATACAAGAGCCTCAGTGGCGCAGTGGTTAAATGTAGCACTGCAGTCTCTGCTGACTTGTTCAGCAGGTTGTCAGATCGAATCCCACCAAGCTCCAGGTTGACTCAACCTTCTATCCTTTCTAAGGTCGGTGAAATGAGGACCCAGATTGTTTGGGGGAAATAAGCTGACTCTAACCGCTTGGGGAGTGTTGTAAAGCTCTGATAAGTGGTATATAAAATTTGAGTGCTATTGTATCCATGTTGTAAGCCGCCCAGAGTCCTTCGGAAATTGGGCGGCATAAAAATGTAATAAATAAAATAAATAAAAAATCTACAAAAATTAGCACTGTGCAGGCAGTACTTTCCCTATGATGCTCTGTGGAAGAGACATTTTGGCTTTGAAGAAGCAGGACAGAAAGTATTGATGTTTTTGAATTTCAGTGTTGGAGACTTGTGAGAATACAATTGCCAAGAAAATAAACAAATGGATCACAAAAACTGAGTTATATCTTTAGCTACATCTCCTGCTTGGCCAGATGTTAGTGTGAGAATAATCTTGAGGAAAATAATCTTGAGGAATGGAAAGAACTGCAACCAAAAATAAATCTGAGGCGAAATAGAAATGTAACGAGGAAATGTCTCAGACTTGACTCTCCTTAGTTCTGCTATAAAGGCAGAGAGGGGGAAAGCACTTGTAAGATTCTGTTACTATAACTCCATAATAAGTAGTATTAGTATACATAGTTTTGATTTTCTAGTTGGGTCTACCTCAAAAGGTTGAAATGCTACCTGATGATACTGTAGGAAGTTAAAACCCACCCCTTTCCTAGAAAAATGAAATATTTTAGGAAATATTAAAAGGGCAGAATATTTTCCCTAAAAGGGAGCCAGAAACTCAGCCCCCACCTTTGTTAATGGGCTATTAAGGCCTGGGCCAGTCTATTCTACATAACAAAAATCTACCTCCTTCAGGCAGAGCCATTTAATTGCCCTTCATTGCATCACCCAGCAAGATTCAACCAAACCCAGACAACCTACAAAGCTAGCTATGACCTCTGACAGCAACCAGTCAGGATACTCTTCCTGCGCCCCAGTAAGTTCAAAGCCAGAGAGGGTATAAACCTAGGGACTCTCGGAGTCTCTTCCCTTTTTTCGCTCAAGATCTCCAAGGCATGATATGATCCTGTGCATCAATAAACCTTTCCAAGCAACTTCCATGATTCCAGTATCTTTTTCCCCACTACAAACTGAAGCCAGAAGGATATTTCTTCCAACAATACTTTATCCCATACTATTGGATGATCCCAATAGCTTCATGTAGATGTTAAATAATGGAGGGTGAGGGCCCAAGAGTTTGATCTTTAACACTGAAATCAGCTGTTCAGAAAGGAGTACCAGTGGAGTACAGCACATCCCATCCCCAGCGCAATTAACACATTTGATGATATTGAAGACAGTTGTCAGATCCAGCAAGATCAGGATAATCAGGCTCTCCCCCCACCTGCCCAATCCAAACCAGGTCATCCACAACAGCAGCTAATGTAAAGGTAAAGGGTTCCCTGTCCAGTTACATCTGATTTGAAGCTGATGTCCGTTTCTTAGCTGAGGAAGCCAGCATTATCCAAAGATATTTCTGTGGTCATGTGGCCAGCATGACTATACACTAAGGCACACAGAACACTGTTACCTTCCTACTGAAGTGGTATCTATTTATCTACCCGCATTTGTATACTTTTGAACTGCCAGATAGGCAAGAGTTGGGACAAGTAATAGTTCACCTCCTTGTGCAGCACTCCAATCACAAAGGGCAGCGTCTATAACCACTGAGCCACAGCAACTAATGTAGTTCTGTCCTATACTCAAGTCTGAATCATGATTGAAAAATCCAGATAATCTGTTTCATTCCAAGCTTTCTGTAATTGTAGTCTTACTATTTAACCAACAACTTTAAAATTTTAAGATAAAAGGCCACATGGATTCATTTCTGAAATCTGGAAATGGCTATTTAAAAATGTATATGTCTTGGTGCTTGTCAAATGCCATTAGTTTTGCAAGCTTTAACTGATTTATATTTTAATCCTTAGAATTTGTGGACTGGGCATCTATATAGCGGTTGCAATAAAGCCCAAAGATTCAGCCCTAGCTACTGGTAAATTTGCACCAGAAAAGCAATATTAACAACTCTAGTCAACCACATATGTATCAGACCAATATATTCTCTGAGGTTTTCACAGGTGTTTGTATGTAAGTCATTGGTTATTCGGGTTTTCTCCAGCATAAAATTGGAAGTATCTTGGCACTTGGAAGTATCTGGGATACAGCTTGGAAGTATCTGGTATATATATATATATCCAAAAGTAAAAGTCCTAAGGATTTTAGGAATTAAAGAAAAAAGGAAATAAGGTTTGTCCCAATTAATGTGAGCTGCCTGGGATTACTAAAAAAATTAATACACTGACATGGAATGCAAAAATGAGCAAACTGTTCAGTCTAATACCTATCTTATTAGAAAATAACATTTATGTATGATGAGGTGTAATTGTATATTACTGTATGATCTAAGGGAGTTTGTATCTGAACAAACAAGCCCATAGGGATATACCACTGGATCCGTGAAATGCACAAAACCACAAGGCAATCTGAAGGCAGCAGGAAGCAGCACCCAACCCAATCCAAAAAGTTACTGGGCTGAGAGATTGGACCTAAATTTGAGCTGAAAATGAACTGTGCACCCAATAACAAAATCATCCTCAAGAAGGCACCTGCAAAGCGTTTTTATCTTCTTACGAAGAAAACAACGTGTAGACCTGTTCGATTGGCAAGAGTCAAACTGGGCTGAGGGAGGGTTTTTTTTTATTTTTACCTAATGCAATTAGCTTGCTTTTGGAGTAGCGTTGTGTGAATTCCTCCACTATAGTTTGAAACACGTGGTTTACTACTTTTACTCGAGAACAACGTGGAGGCAATTGTGGCTCGTTCGATCGGCCGTGATGAAACGAGCCATGCTGCCCATGCTTTAGCGTGAAAGCTGAACGTGTCTGTGTGTGAAACAGAGGTCGATATCCCTGGAGGAGACCTATTGGAAGCTGTTAAGTATTGTATTTTATGCCCTCTTGGTCCTTAATATTCACAGAATAATCGCCGGTATTTTTCAAAATAGTGCTTCGTCCCTTTCGTGAAGGAAGCGTTCGGTGCAAAGGAAATATTAATTTTTAGAGCATTTAGCAGCTTCGCTCCACTTCAGCAAACAAGGTATTTGAGGAGGCGCTTTCAGCGCGACGCCTCGGTGCCTTTAATTCTCCCGAAAAATCTCATCGCATCACCCTTGAGTTGCTTGGGGTGCCGCCCATTGTAGACCCTCCTTCCCTCGCTGCCTCCCAACCGGGGACGGGCAGGAAGGTCGGGCAGCCATTTTGTGCCGCTGCTCGGTCGCTGGCGCCGGGCTCGGCGGCGAGTTGATTTCACTCTAACCCTTTTTTCCCCGTACAGGCTCCTCGGTAAGAACACTGAACTCGCCTGCCTCGCTGAGGAGCGAGAGGGGAGACCGGGCTCGCCCATCCCGGCTGCAAGCGAAACATGGCGCTCTTTCACTGCGGCTGCACAAAGGCGGCGGCGCGGAGGGGGCGGGAATTAGGCCTGAGGGAAATTCCAGAGCCTCGTTGCCTCCCAAGTCTAGAGCCATAATGTGGGGTCATCGGGACGATTTGTTCGGAGGATGTGTAACGTCCCCCATGGTATATTAGTCTTGGCGCGCAGGTTTGTGTCGTTTCTGTGAATGGCTGAGCGGGCAGTGAAGAACTGCCTATGGGCCTCCTCGTTTTGTAACCCCGTTTCTTTTGGGGTAGGTGAGTATTAGTGCCCTTACCGTAAATTGGCTGCGTGAAGCCAGGCTTCCCCAGGGCCTCCTCGGGCCTTATTTATTTATTTATTTATTTATTATTATTATTATTTTATTTATTTATTTATTTTATTAGATTTATACCCCGCCTCTCTCCCGGTCAGGGGGAACTCGAGGCAGCTAATTTGATGTCACTGGTCGCCCGGGCAAGGAAAAGTGCAAGCGCCCTCGTTAAAAGGGAGGGCAGCGAAGTGAGGCTGTTTTGGATTTTAAGCCAAGATGGCCTTGGCTGCGGAAAACGCAACGATTACAGCTACTACAATACGTCTGCTTTGGAGTTGGAGTTGAATAAAATTGCTCGCTTGCGCATATTCGTAGTGCTACTTGGCTTAATCTAAAAACGGTATTGTAATTCTTGATCTTTTCGGACTGATAACGAGTGTTATTATGTACAAGTTCCGGTATTGGTGTGTATTTGATTTTGTTTTAATCGTGAATGGTCTTAAGGAGTGAATTGGCTACACTTTTTCATTTCGTAAATGCGAAATCTTGAAACTGGTCCTTCTTGGATGCAAACAATTTTGTGATGTGATAACAGGTGAAAACAAATGTCAGTATTGGTTAAAGTGATTTAAAGGAAATATTTTCATAAGGCTTGGTGTATATGTTCAGTCTGGATGCTTTTTAAAAAAATATTTTGGAAAAGATGAAATAAATCCATTTGTTCTGGGAAGATGAGGATCAAAGTAATTATATAGAGAATTTAGTCATGCTTTGAAATCTTGATAATACAGAGCTGTATTGGATACTTTATTGACTTATTTTTCATGTTGTAGAATGGTATAAATGCAAAAAAAATCCTTAGCAGAAGCAATAATTGATGTGAATTCATAGATACTTTAAAAAGAAATTTAAATGTGTTGAAGTACAAATGGATAAAAGTTTTCAGAAATAAGATTTGGTATTTTGAGTTCAGTTAACTTGAATTGGAAAGCTTGGCTGTCATTTTGTCTTAATATTGACTTTTCAGCTTTGTGAATTAATTTATTTTTGTTTTCTTATTTCTGTTCTCTTCCCAGATGTTGGGTAAGCACATTAAGTTTGCAATGCTAGTGTCTAACAGAAGGATCCAAGAAAATGTTGATAAACTTTTATACTTTAAAATACTTCACTTTGTCATATTTTCACAAGTATCGTAGTTGCATAGGACTTTGATGTGTTCTTTCAAAATTAAGTTGCAGATGTTGGAAGTGAGATTAGAGAAAATAATTAGCCAAGTTACCAGTATTGAAATGATAAAGATCAGACAGAGACATTGCAGAAAGTTTCAGCATATTAGTGTCTCTCTATACACACACATGCACACACCACACATTTTGATGGTTTAAATATGTAGTCATGCATGACGTTTATACAAAATAGAAGCAAGGGGAAAACAGCATGTTGACAGGTTCTTTTTAGTAGAAATATCAAGTAAACTGCAGCTTCTAGCATGTTTTATAGACAATTTCTGAATGTTTACATGAAAATGAAATTATGTGCAAAAAGTTCAAGATTTTCATTTCAAGTGAACGAAAGTATAGTTTGTGCCAATATATTCTTTCATGAACCAACATAAATATTAAGCAGCCTTGTTTAGAAAGCCAGTGAATATTTTGGTCTGTTTTCTAGATTTGGAGGTGTGGTTTTTTCCCCCTTGCTAATATTTGAGGTTTTAATTTGAATTTGGTGGAAAGTATTAATCATGATTATGTTATGCCAGTTTTAAATATTTGATAAATTATTGGAATACAGGTCAATAGAAACTTCCTTTCTATAATACTTATATTGGTCGTTGAGGCATTCGTGGCATTTTTATTCTGTTTATTGTTGGTTTAGTTTTCTTTCTTTAAATAGGATATTATTTTAGATTTTGTAGTTACTAGGTGCCAGATTATAGACCTTGTACTAAAGGAGATATTCCTAAACTGCCAAAATGAAAACCTTGCTGAATGTTTGGTACTTTTTTGATTGTGGAATAATATTTTGGTCTATTTCATTGGGAATGGAATTGTTCTGTTCTAATTTGCATTGGATTATACCATTTTTAATAACTTTGAATTGATCAGTGATAGTTTTTATAGCAAAATATGTGAACGGAAGGTTGATGTATGGTGTTGGTTTAATCTGATTTCTGCAACTGTGGCAGGACCTCAAAGGCTATTAGAGGGGATTTTCCTATATAATTGGATGAGAAATTCTAATTTTTCTTGAGAGGGGAAAAATAATTATCTTTTTGAAACTAGTATTGGCAAATTATATAATGAGCAATAAATTTGAGAGAATAGAGTATGTTACTGTTTTTTAGTTTATTTTCATGTTTAAGTTTGTACTTTGATAAAAAATAAATACTAATTGCTGATATTGTGAACTAGTGTGAGGGATAATAGGTTTTAATTTGTGCATGCTCAAAGTCGTGGTTTGCTATATATTGGGAGTACTTTATCATGATTTTGCCCTCAAGGTTTCTTTAATGCACAGTTCAGAATGGACTGTTAACTGTGGCTATATGTTGCTTGCATTGATTCTTGCCTCCATTTATTCTTTATTGCAGTCTAAAAGTTGGTTTTAATTGGTTGCCCACAGGATTGACTTGGCTTCTACTACTTGTTAAGGAAAAAAATACATCTCTCCTTGCAGGTAAGATGCTCTCAATATATATTGATGATTAATGAGCACAATTTGACTATTCAATATTGTTTTGTGGTGATTTCGAATATAGGCATTGATTTAAACATTTCAGTCATTTTTTTCATGATGTCCTAGTTTTATATAGATATAGATATAGATATAGATATATATAGATATATATAAAATCATGTATAATACACACACATTCAATGAGAGAGCTTGTACTAATGAACATCTGGACTTTATTTACTTAAAATAATAATCTAGAACATTTCTTGAATATATGGACAGGCTATTTTCTTGAGAATGCAGTATTATGCTGCTTGTATGTATTGGTTGGTTATACTTTCAATATGAAGGGGTTGTTTATATAGGATCATTCCGTTTTGTATTTTAAAAGAATATTTTTTATTTCTTTACTTTTAAATTGTTCTAAATAGGCACCTATGACAAAAAATCTGTGGTTCTAGATATTAAAGCTTTATAAACTTGGTTTATCATAGTCCTCTTTTATTTTTATTTTGCTCTATATAAAAGAGTAGCTATCAAAGTATAAAACATTACATGCCAATAGCATAATGAAGATATGAAAAATAGTAAAAGACTGAACTTACTGTACATTTTTTCATTATAATTATGAAGACAGATAGTCTCATGAGATTTTAAAGCTATATCTGCCTCATATGTATCTAGTATTAATTTTGAAGTATAGAAGAAGGTGCCTAATGTTTATTAGTACAGGTAATCCTCAACTTGTGACCACAACTGATCCAAAATTTTCTTTCCTAAGAAAATTTTACAACCTTTCATGCCACAGTGAATAAATCATTGCAGTTAGGTTAGTAATGTGGTTAAGTGAATCTGGGTTCCCCATTGAGTTAGCTTGTCAGAAGGTTGCAAAAGTTTACCAATGATCCTGGGATAATGCAACTGTCATAAATACATCCCATTTGCAAAAAATCTAAATTTTTGGTTACATGACCGTGGAGATGCTGCAATGGTTGTAAGTGTGAAAACCGGTCATAAAGTCATTTTTTTCGGTGCCATTGTAACTGGTCACTAAATAAATGGTTGTAATTCATAAACTACCTATATTTTGAGCAAATTTATTAGACCGAATTATTTGATTACAAAAATAGAGCTATCTACATTGATCTCAAAATTGTTTATGGTTGCAGAGAAAGTTTGGATATAACTATTTCAGTTAGTAATTGCTTCCTTAGATGGTAATTGCATTTTGCTTAGTAATTGGAATGTATAGTTAACTTATGTGTTATATTAAAGTACATAAGTATTTAACACATGATATATTTATGTGGATCTTGAAAAATCTCCAGCTTATCTTCAGCCAAAACTGGTATTTGGAGATGTATTGCAGAGTTCTTACATATATTTTATATATTTTCACAATAACTGGCCTGCTGTTGTCGCTTTCCATTTGACCTATCAGGTGATAGCCACAGAGAAAGGCAAATAGTTTTGGCTGGGTCTTCAAACCTGTAATTTGTTTAATAATCAGTATAGCTCTTAAAAACTGTATAAAAGCATTAGTAGGATTTGAATATTTATTTGATTCATAATATCTGAATCTTTGGAAAATGTGAATATTTATGTGGATTGTAAATGCAGAACTAACCCCTTTATAATACAAGAAAAAGCTAAAGCAATTATATCACCCAAAAGATTGAGTAGACCACTTGGTTTTGCCACTCAATTTACAAATTTATTTGTGGTAGGTTCTACAGTCCAAAGGCATTTTATGTCTGAGCATTTACATACGTCTCTTTTATTCCTGGTTGATCAATGATGATCAATGTTACTTTCTACTAAATACTTGCTATTTATATTAAATACTTTTAATATTGACAAATAGGACTGCTTCTAATGTTTTTAACTTTCAACGTATTAGGAATATTTATATGTAACCATTACATAGGAACTCAATTTTAAACTAATTCCTTGTTTATTATACAGTATCTCACAGAAGTGAGTATACCCCCTCACATTTTGTAAATATTTAAGTATATCTTTTCATGTGACAACACTGAACAAATTACACTTGGCTACAATGTAAAGTAGTGAGTATACAGCTTGTATAACAGTGTAAATGTGCTGTCCCCTCAAAATAACGCAACACACAGCCATTGTCTAAACCCCTGGCAACAAAAGTGAGTACACCCCTAAGTGATAATGTCCAAATTGGGTCCAAGTAGCCACTTTCCCTCCCTGGTGTCATGTGACTCGTTAGTGTTACAAGGTCTGAGGTGTGAAGTGGGAGCAGTTGTGTTAAATTTGGTGTTATCGCTCTCATATTGGTCACTGGAAGTTCAACATGGCACCTCATGGCAATGAGGATCTGAAAAAAGGAATAGTTGCTGTACATAAAGATGGCCTAGGCTATAAGAAGATTGCCAAGACCCAGAAACTAAGCTGCAGCATGGTGGCCAAGACCATACAGCGGTTTAACAGGACAGGTTCCACTCAGAACAGGCCTCGCTATGGTCGATCAAAGAAGTTGAGTGCCCATGTTCAGCGTCATATCCAGAGGTTGGCTTTGGGAAATAGATGTATGATTGCTACCAGCATTGCTGCAGAGGTTGAGGGGGTGGGGGGTCAGCCTGTGCTCAGACCATACACCACATGTTGCATTAAAATTGGTCTGCAGGGCTGTCGTCCCAGAAGGAAGCCTCTTCTAAAGGTGATGCACAAGAAAGCCCGCAAACGGTTTGCTGCAGACAAACAGACTAAGGACATAGATTTCTGGAACCATGTCCTGTGGTCCGATGAGACCAAGATAAACGTATTTGGTTCAGATGGTACCAAGTGTGTGTGGTGGCAACCAGGTGAGGAGTACAAAGAGAAGTTTGTCTTGCCTACAGTCAAGCGTGGTGGGAATGTCATGATGTGGGGCTGCATGAGTGCTGCCGGCACTGGGGAGCTATAGTGGGAACCACGAATGGCAACATGTACTGTAACATACTGAAGCAGAGCATGATCCCCTCCCTTTGGAGACTGGGCCACAGGGCAGTATTCCAACATGATAACGACCCCAAACACACCTCCAAAATGACTACTGCCTTGCTAAAGAAGCTGAGGTTAAAGGTGGTGGACTGGCCAAGCATGTCTCCAGATCTAAATCCTATTGAGCATCTAGGGCAATCTGAAATGGAAGGTGGAGATGCGCAAGGTCTCTAACATGCACCAGCTCTGTGACGTCGTTATGGAGGAGTGGAAGAGGACTCCAGTGGCAACCTGTGAAGCTCTAGTGAACTCTATGCCCAAGAGGGTTAAGGCCGTGCTGGAAAATAATGGTGGCCACACAAAATATTGACACTTTGGACCCAATTTGGACATTATCACTTAGGGGTGTACTCACTTTTGTTGCCAGAAATTTAGACATTAATCGCTGTGTGTTGCGTTATTTTGAAGGGACAGCAAATTTACACTGTTACTGTTCTGTTCCTCTCCCCTTCAGCAAACAAACGGACACCACTAGGAAAGAGTTAACA
The DNA here is from genome assembly GCA_027560395.1 of Boaedon fuliginosus. Lineage (NCBI taxonomy): Eukaryota > Metazoa > Chordata > Lepidosauria > Squamata > Lamprophiidae > Boaedon > Boaedon fuliginosus. The sequence goes on along the minus strand of JANHGC010003252.1, from coordinate 121,605 downwards.
CTCTAGCCTTTAGTAGTTATTTTTCTTTGATCAGTATTTGGCAGTTACAGTCAAAACAAAGTCTTAATTACCTTGTGTGTCCATAGAAACAAGATAAGTCCAAACAATTTACAGTTCTTCCGAAAGTAAAGTTCACAAACAGCATCCGCTGCACAGCTGTTGCGTCAAAGTGTTTTCAGAATACCACAAAGATTTTGAAGGTGATCCCGCGCAGCGTGCTTTTGACAGCCGAATCGGAAGCGTATCCACAAAGCGGGTAACCAGCAAACCGGGAGAAACCCATCCCTGCTTCCTAAGTCTATCCCATTTGTGAAATGCATGACTTGAAGATACATCCTAAACACAGCATATATTTTCCTGTTCTGTTTTTCATATATCCTATGTACCAGCTTTAGTTTTGTGAAACTACTTCCTCCATTGCGTCTCTACTGCAAATTCTGCCCAAGGGAATGGAAGAAGGGGGAGAAGAGAGAAAGACAGAATGAATAACTCTGGTTGCAATCAAAACCACTTTTAAAATGATTGAAACCTCTATGCATATCAAAGCTTTACTGAAACTGCTTATTTGCTGTGCAGCTCAGGGGAAAATAAAATCAACTTTCCATGCTTTATTATTCTTGTCCTCATCTGACATAAAAATCATCATCAGTTTTTTGTTTGATATTTTCAGAGCAATTTGTCAAAAAGAAATTATGCAGAAAAGTCATTAATCATGTCCTGTGATTAAACAGAAGGATTGAAAATGAATGGCTATATGTTTAACCCACACTGAAAACTTATATATTTTTAAAAACATTCTTTGAAAAAAACCATACATATGCATGCACACAACGTTTTATGATGTAATAAGAGCTTGTTGAAACAATAGCTTTTTTTGTAGCCATACATAGAAATCGAAACCATAAGGTAATTACCAAAGGGAATGGGAATCCTTTGTAATATCCCTCAGATCTTTCCGGTTATTGCTCTCTCAACAAGACTGCTGAGCTAGTGACCTATTTGGCGGATATAGAAACCCAAGCATTATAACATTGGAGTGCTCTAATATAGAAAGCAGATTTTTCCTGGGGAGGTTTCAAGGTCCCTAAGCTGGCAATAGCTCCATAAACAAAGGGGGAAATGTGTAAAGGGGCCTGATGGGGAAGAGGGGGAAAGGTCCAGCATATAATTTTTTCCCTTTTGAGCTGCCAACCTGAGCAGTTAGGGAGTTTTACTTCTCCGTGGGAAGTAGGAAGAATGAGCCAAAAAGCTTGACAATTGGAAAGGGCCAGGAATGAAAATGAAGGGAGAAATTAAAACCAGGTAATGAAGTTTCCAGTTAGCCCTTTCCAACCCAAATCTGGAAAGCAAAAAGGAAAAATGATAATAGGCTGCCACATTATATAGAAAAGGTTTCAAGTTCTACACAAAACTGATCTTGAGTTGCATCTGCTTTTCTTTAAATGAGAGTGAAACCTTTGTTTGTTTTGGACATAGATTAATTTTCTGTTTATGGAAGTGAATTTAAGAAGATGTGAATCATTGTTATGTAGAATTGATCAGGAATCTTTCTTAGCCCTACCTAGAAATGCCAGAATTGAATAGAAATGTTTGCATGCACAGCATATGCCAATATTTTCTGTTAGATTGTAGTCAATTCAAAAAACCAATTATACTTTGCTTTCAGAGTTGCACAACACTGCTAATTTGCCAACCCTAATAATGACTGTATGGACAAAGTGCTGCTCCCAGCCCTCAATTTCATAATAGCGTGCCATGTTTTGTTTTAATTCATTCCAATCCATTCTCAATGCTACATGAAGAAGCTGGATTAATACTCCATTATTTAAATCTGAGAATTTTTAATGAATATATTGTATATTGCTTACATGTATATAATAACTTGTATTTTTTTTTCCAGGAAGGAAACTTACAAATTTTCATAACTAGAAATTCATATGGAGACAAGGAGTAATGTGTCCTGTTTATCATACTAAACTGAAATGGTCAAGTATTCTTTCACTTAAAACAGTTCATTTAGTGACCATTTGAAGTTACAGCAGCACTGAAAAAAAATGACATGACCATTTTTCATACTTATGACTGTTGCATCACTCCAATGGTCATATGAACAAAATTTGGCCACTTGGCAACTGATTCATATTTATGATGGATGCACTGTCCTGGGGTCATGTGATTTGCAACCTTCCAACAGGCAAAGTCAATGGGGAAGGCAGATTCATTTAACAACCATGTTAATAATTTATAACAGCAGTGATTTACTTAACAACTGTGGCAAGAAAGGTCGTAAAATAGGAAAAAGGTAAACTTAACAAAATGTCTCATTTAGCAACAGAAATGTTGGGTTCCTAAGTCGAGGACTACCTGTAATTTGCTCAGCTTATAGCTTTGTCCATTCTGCATCCATTCCATGAAACTTTTAAAACAACACAGCTGTTCTCCAAACACCTCAGTCTCCATGGGATTATAGTATGTGGAAAAAGCACTGTGGTTTATAAGGACAACTTGCTAGTAAATATTTCAAAACGTTGCTTTTGTGTCATTGGTACTTTGGGCAGGTTTCATGCCACAAGTGATACCAGAAGTTGAATTTTAGGAGCAAACTTTTGGCAAGTCAACATGCCAAAATAATATCAATTCCAAATAATGTCAGTTCATAAGAAGTTAACATACATACTGTAACACCAGATCATGTTTATTAAAAATATATGTTAATGCTCCGTAGCTGAGGTATAATTCTAATGAGTATATATTCTTAAGCTATATGGGGTTTTTTCCTCCATGTTTTTTTCCCTTTCCACTATATTTTATATTAATATAGAAGGTCCATATGAAGTACTTATATACGCCATATGCCATGAAGTCCATATGTGCCAACTCAGAAAGCCCAAATTGGTCAAAGAGCTGCTGATTCAATTCCACAGAGTTATTATTAAGTGTGTCATCTGCACCTCTATAACTATCTGGTTTGGCTCTACAACCAAACAAGACAGACACAGACTTCAACGGATAATTAGAACTGCAGACGAAACAATTGCTACCAACCTGCTTTCCATTGAGAACCTGTATACTAGAACATCTACCCTCAAAATGTTGCTATAGGGCACTACGCACCAGAACAACTAGACACAAGGACAGTTTTTCCCCGAATGTCATCACTCTGCTAAACAACTAATTTCCACAATACTGTCAAACTATTTACTAAGTCTGTATTACTACTACTCTTCTCATCCTAGTACCTATGTACCGAGTACTCACTTATGACTATACTGTATTGCTTGTATCTTTAAATTTTTATATTGTTTTTTATTTGTTTACTAGTATTTGATTACTATTTGATTATTAGTATTTAAGTATTATATTTGATTGCTTATTAGTATTGCTTATTAGTAACCTATGACTATCACTAAGTGTTGTATTTTATGATTCTTATGATTCTTGATGATTCTTGATGAATGTACTTTTTTATTTTATTTTTCTTCTTATGTACACTGAAAGCATACACACAAAAGACAAGTTCCTTGTGTGTTCAATCATACTTGGCCAATAAAGAAGTCTATTCTATATTCATTTTATGAGACATTTAGTCATAGTCTAAAGTAGTTATCCAAAACACAAGTATAAAACACAATCCCAGTATGTCTTTTCATGAATATGCTTAAAGAGACAAGATCACCAATTGTGCTGAACTGATACAAACAAAAATCAAGAGGGCAAAATAAATACCTGGCATTGCAAAATAGAGACATTATTAGGAATTGGGCAGGCCAAAATATCTGCCAGTTTATGTTCAGAGATTGATCAAACCCATTCTGTCATGTTTGAAATAAGATTTTCTCTTGAACCAGTTTTAGATAAAAAGCATTGATGAAATATAGTGTTATATTAATATATCTAATACTTTAATCAAATAATTTCTTCTCTCTATATAAAAAACGTTAACCTCCTTGCACTTGAAAACATCATTTTTGGTCATAGGAATTATTACAACATCTTTACAACATGCATTATTACAACATCCTTCCATGTTCTTCTGAATTCCACTAAAAATCAGAAACATCACAAGATTGCAGTATGAGACATTTAAATTTGAATGACTATCTTGCTATTGAACAACTATCTTAATTTGATTTATACTTCGCCTCTCTTCCCCGGTCAAGGGGAACTCAAGGCGGCTTACAACATATTAAAATACAATAACAAGAACATATCTAAAACCAATTAATATAATAATGATAAAATAATAAATTACAGCCACACACCATACCACAATCATTCTTCCAGGGGGGCATCAATCCCAAGCCTGCCAACAGAGCCAGGTCTTAGTGGCTCTGCGGAAGGCCAACAGACTAGGAATGGTTCAGATCTCCACAGGTAGCTGGTTCCAGAGGGCCAGTGCTGTCACTGAGAAGGCCTTAGATTGGGGACCCACCAGCCGACATTGCTTAATTGACAGGACCCATAACAGGCCAACTCTGTGGGATCTCACTGGGCGCTGGGAGGCATAAGGTGGTAGAAGGCAGTCTCGAAGGTACCCCACACCTAAGCCATGAAGAGCTTTAAAAGTTGTCACTAGGACCTTAAATTGCACCCGGAAGACTATTGGGAGCCAGTGCAGATCACAGAGGACAAGTGTTATGTGGGTGCACCAAGGTATACCCTTTATCACTTGCACAGCTTCATTCTGGACCAATTGAAGCTTCTGAGTGCTCTTCAAGGGCAGCCGCATGTAGAGCACATTACAGTAATCTAATTGAGAGGTGACAAGGGCATGAGTTACTGTAAGAAGAGCCTCCTGGTCCAGGAAGGGGCGCAACTGATACACCAGGTGAACCTGTGAATAGGCTCCCTTGTCCACAGCCGCCAAATGATGGTCCAATTGCAGCTGTGGATCCAAGAATACCCCTAAGTTGCACACCCTTTCTGAGGGGAGCAATTTCTCCTCCCTAGCATCAACAATGGACAATCCCCTGGACCACGTGGGGGCAACATCCACAGCCACTAAGTCTTGTCAGGGTTGAGTCTGAGCCTGTTGGTCCCCATCCAGATCCTTACAGTTTCCAGGCACCGGGACATCACCTCGATGGCATCACTAGTTTGGCCTGGGGCAGAGATGTACAATTGGGTATCATCAGCATAATGATGATATCCTACCCAGTGCCATTGGATGATCTCAGCCAGCATTTTCATGTATATGTTAAATAGGAGGGGAGAGAGAACCGAACCATGAGGCACCCTGCAAGACAGGGGCCTCAGGTCAGAACTCTGCCCCCCCAGAACACTGATGGTTTGTGGCCCGAGAGATAGGAGGTGAACCACCATAGAATGGTGCCTCCCACTCCCAATCCCTCAAGCTGCCCCAGAAGGATACCATGGTCAATGGTATCAAAAGCCGCTGGGAGGTCAAGAAGCACCAGGACAGAAGAAGCTTCCCTGGCCCAGGCCCGCCAGAGATCATCCACTAGTGTGACCAATGCCATCTCAGTTCTGTACCTGGACCTGAACCAAGACTATAGAGGATCCAGATAATCAGCTTCCTTCAAGGTACGCAGGAGTTGAAGTGCCACCACCTTCTCCACAACCTTCCCTAAAACGGGGAGGTTGGAGATGGGACGAAAGTTGTTCAAAACAGTCAGGTCCAGGGAAGGCTTCTTGAGGAGAGGCCTCACCATTGCCTCCTTCAGGGATGGTGGGAAGTATCCCTCATTCAAAGAAGCATTAATAACCACCTGGAGCCAACTGTGTGTCACCTCCCAGCCAGCCAAAACTAGCCAGGAAGGGCACGGGTCCAATAAACAGGTGGTGGCATCATTGCACCCCTGACCTTGTCCACATCATCAGGGGCCACAGGCACAAACTCCTCCCAGATAGCAGGACTAAGATTTGCCCCAATCACCTCAACAGATCCTGTCTAGCTAGAGTCCAAGTCCGACCGAATCTGAGCGATTTTGTCTAACAGAAATTGGGCAAACTCCTGGGAAACCTGCAAGGATTCCTCAATCTCCCCCTGTTTCAGGAGGGAGCAAGTCACCCTAAACAGAGCAGCTGGGCAACAGTCTGCAGATGCAATAAGATCAGTAAAGTAGGAATGCTTTGCTGCTTTTATCACCACTAAATAATTTCCAATAAGGACTCTTAATAGTGTTCAGTCAGCTTCAGCTTTCTAGGATCTCCAGCAGTGCTCTAGATGTCTCCTCTGCTACTTCATCCCCCGGAGCTCCTCAGTAAACCAAGGAGCCTTCTGAGATCTGCAGACAGTGACAGGTCACAAAACCTGATCTAAGGCCTTGGCAACGGCACTGTTCCAACCCATTACCAGAGCCTCAGTCAAGCTGTGGGCAAGGGAATCAGGAATCTCCCCAAGCTTCCTCTGAAACCCAATTGGGTCAATTAGGCACCTGGGGCAGAACCATCTCTAGTTGGTCCCGCCTCCCTATGGTGGGGGGTGGTCATCAGGAAATCCAATCACAATAGGGAGTGATCTGACCATGACAAGGGTTGGATGACTAAGTCCCCACATTCCAGATCACAATGACATTGCTCTGAGATAAATACTAGGTTGAGTGTGTGCTCTGCCCTATGAGTCGGACCCTGAACTACTTGGGACAGGTCCATGGTTGCCATGGAGGCCATGAACTCCTGGGCTGCATCTGAGATCTCGCTACGGGATGGCAAATTGAAGTCCCCAAGCACCATCAGCCTGGGAGACTCAACTGCCAGCCCAGCTACCATCTTGAGCAGCACAGGCAGAGCTGTTGCAATGCAGCTGGGAGGCAGATACATCAGCAAGAAGCTCAACTGAACCTGAGTCAAACTTCAAGAGGAGAGACTCACACCTGACAATCTCTAGTGCAGTGCCTTCCCATGGATGGAGATCCTGATGGATAATAACAGCCACCCCACCGCCCCTGCCCTAGGGTTGTGGCTGATGCAATACCTGAAACCCAGCAGGGAACATCTCAGTGAGGGGGACACCTTCCTCCTGCCCCAGCCAAGTCTCAGTGATACAAGCCAGGTCAGCCTTCTCCTCCGAAATCAGCTCCAGAACCAGCGGGGCCTTATTTAGTACCAACCTGGCATTAAAAAGCAGCAGCCAGACCCAAGGCCCTGAATTCCTGAGCCAATGGGCCCCTGAGATGAGCCAGAGGGGTTCGAACACAGAACCATTGTCAGCTGATGGGCACACATTCCCCAAAGATGGCTCACCCCTTGGCTCCTGCCACATCTACTTCTCCCAGTCACCACTGGAATTAACCAGCCCTCTCTATCCCCCAAGGGAACTTCTACTGTACAGAGAGCAATAAAGCGTGAACATGTATTTTAACTCCACAGAACCCTGAAGATATATAGCTTCATGTAACTCCTTAGAATATAGAATAAAGGATGCAATGATAATGATTGTTGAATTCTACCACATGTATCTACCCAAAAGAGAATATGAATATAGAACACTCCTCCCCACAGGAAGATTACATGAAAGAAATCTTATATGCAGCCTTTCCCAAAGCTGTACTTTATCAGCTACAGTTTCTACCAATTGTAGAAATCACGCTGTAATTTCTTCAGGTGACACATTTATATAAGGGTGCTCACAGACATAGCCGCACACGTGTATGCCCACAAAGACAATAGGCCAGAGGCCACAGTTCAAAAAAAGGGTAAAACTAGAACAAAAGGAATGGAACTGTTTAGCCTCTCCCCTCCCCTTCTGTTTACAGAAAGGACGGACTCAGAAAAGATTTTGTGCTGGGCTGCAAGCCCAAGAATTCATTGGATGTGTTCAAGCAGAGGCCAAAGAGCCATCTGTCTCAGATGCTTTAATTTGGATTCTTTCACTGAACAGGGGTTTGGACTAAATGGTCCCTTCCAATTCTACAATTCCAGACTGAGTTATATGGTAAATATGATTAGAATTTTTCTTTACTACATTTTAAATAATATATAGACCATTTTACTTTAAATGAAATCCAATTAATCCTGTCAGGCAGCAGGCTGGTTTTCATGCATCCCCATCCTTCTCTTGTTATAAAGGAGTAATATATACAATGCAGCATCTCTCCATATATGAGAGACCTCAGGGACTAAGAATTCAGATTTTTCAGAGCCCTTATGTGTATGGAATGCCTTCACAGATAAGAGGTTCTCCTCGGCAACACTTAGGTTCTATATCTGGAGGAAAATGAGATGACAATAGGACTAGCATGTTTAAGACTTAGGAGAAAACCTATTTGGCATTTACCTAAATATGTTTTAAAATAATAACAAAATAACTTAATTCCAAGGGATCAACTATTCAACAATATTCCACCAATGGTAATACCTCTGCAAAAGAGCATTGGCTGTAGCAATTAGCAAGCCAACAAAGAAGAAAATCTATGCAAAATGAGTAGAGTTTTATTTTAGTGCAGTGATATGCTGCAGAAATATCAACAGACTGGTATTAAAATGTTATTTTTTTCTAAACATGTAACCATTTATTTGTTTAGAGTAGAGAATGTAAGACATTAAAAGTGATACAGCAAGTGTGGCAATCTTTTCTAGTGGAGGAAGCAAACTTATGGGTGCAGAACCCTTGAAAGACACATAAATTGGGAAGATCAGAATGTATCTATTCCTGTTAATTCCTCATGCAATGGGGAATAAATTTCAATATTTATTTTCTTCCAGGGCAGAGACCCCAATATAGTTTTTTAGTTACAATAAATGGTTATCTTCCTATACTCCAACTATAAGGGATGTTGTTCAGAACTTGTTAAAAAAATTATTTCTTTCTAGTCCCTCTATGTGTGTATTTGTATTTGTATTTCTCTCCCCCACCCTGTGTGTATGTGTGTGTGTGTGTGTGTGAGTGTAAGAGAGAGTGAGAGAGAGAAAGAGAGAGAGAGAGAGAGAGAGATTCTCAATATTAAAATGTCTCTTTCACACACTATGACAGGAGATTATTTATAACATATAAGTACCTAAAATCAATTGTATGACTTATGAATTAGTTTACACAACTAATTTCCTTTTAAATAAAGAATACCCTTTTAGGACTATACTGTAATTTATAACCAATATATGATCTGGTATCTTTATAGCATCAT
>JANHGC010003252.1:45762-59485 GCA_027560395.1 Boaedon fuliginosus | reverse complement strand
TCGCCGCCTCGAGTTCCCCTTCGGGGTGAAGAGAGGCGGGATATAAATCTAATAAATGAAATGAAATGAATGAAATGTTTTAAAAGCTTGCCTGACATGGGGAAACTACCAACTCTATCTCCTTACTGAATAGTTCTATAACATTTGATTTTTTTAAAATGGACTTTCATTATATGTATGGACTACTTTATTTAGACTGAGATAATACTCCTTTAGTTGCTTAAGTGTATTGACCTCTTAGAAAAATGCTGCAGATCTAGGTCCAGCAGTTGTACTTAAGCCTACAACAGACCTTAAATTGCCTTCCTGGGATCCGATGTGGATCAAGATCTTCACATATTTTTCAAGAATGCTGCCACCAGTCTTAGGCCAAATTTAAGAAGATGGAAAGATGCAATAGCGTTTGGCTAAGTTGAACAGGTAGACTGGGCTACCGGAGGGCAATCAAAAGAACCTGTCCAACTGGGCTTGGGTGGAACCACAGGATTCTGCTATGCAGGTACTGTAAATTGGGGGCAGCAATGGCTGCTTGAACAATATAAATCAACGATGGCCATTCAGGACATCTAGCTTGACAGAATTGAGCTCCTGATTAACTATAATGTACACTTTACTTTGCAATCAAAGCCAGAACGGCTTAATGACCGATTAAACAAGTATTGTATACCTAGTGAAACAACTTATGATTGTACAGTGCTCCAAGTAGATGTAGATGCAAATGTAATTGTAGGATGCAACATAAAAGCCCACTCTTCTACACACGTGGATCTCCCCAGCAGTTCTGATAAACTGCTTCAGTTTTATCCCTAGAGTGCTCTGAAATGCTTAAGTAAATAATACTTTGCATTTATTACTGTGCACATTGCTAAACAAAAATGTATGGTCTCCTAAATGAAAATGTAAAAGAGTAAAAGCGGGAAACTAGCAAAGAACAAGAAAATTAATTTGAATAAGAACATAGAAGATGATGAGATGACTGTTGTCTTGCGTAAGTATTTATATGTCCTCTTATGGGTAACGTATAGCAACATTTAGTTCCAGGAAAGTAAACAATTTCTACTGCACTGTTGCCATTTCCATTTTTTGAACTTTTCAGTAAATGCTTTTGTAAAATTCTGACTGCTTCCAGCCTTATACTGTATCTCTCCAGAATAGTATAATTTGTGTTATGTAGCTCGCAGCTCTCTGCAAATGGAGAGTTGATGGCAAAAACGAGGTGGCACAATTACTAGTACAATATGATATGTGTATTAATATTCAGGGCAAAAGGTCACTTCTCTGACGATCACTTTCAGAGCAGTGATTGTGCCTCAAGAAGAGAATCCACTTGATTCTCAGCTGCATCACACTGTGTGCTCTGTTAGCAGGGTTATACAGTGTTTGTGGATATTGACACAAAGGAGAGGAAAATAAAGTCAGATGTACATACATCTGAATATACATTCAATTCAATTCAATTTATTATATTTATATCCCGCCTTTCTTCCCTGATCAAGGGGAACACAAGGCGGCTAACGACATATTAAAAATATAATAAAACAGTAAAAATCTAAACAGCTTACTGTAAAAACCATTACAAACACAGCCATACAAAAACAAGCATACCAAATATTCACACAAGGGAGTCATCAATTCCAAGCCCGCTGGCAGAGCCAGGTCTTCACAGCCCAGAGGAAGGCCAATAGATTAGGGACAGTCCGGATCTCTACAGGGAGTTGATTCCAGAAGGACGGTGCTGCCACAGGTGCGGCCTTCGTCCATGGGCCTGCCAGCCGGCATTGTTTAGCTGATGGGACCTGTAGGAGGCCGACTCTGTGGGATCTAACTGGGCACTGGGAGGGGTACACATATCCATCATGCTATTTTATTTTAGAATAAGTTCTTAAACATACATAAAACTTCTTTCTTCAAGGATAGAGAGAAACTCGATGTAATGAAACTTACCTTTCCCAAGGTTCTTAAACCATTTAAAAGCAATTTCGAGAAGTGATTAAGGAAAGAAATAGGTGAACGTCCTTTTGAAGGCTCCTAACTGCGGCTTGGGCAAAGATGGCTTTCCCTGGAGTCCCAGAACTTTAAAACCACTAGAGACTCCTGCCTTTCTTCCTGGAAAGCCACTGTATGGAGCACTTGTGAGCAATCCCAGGTCCTTTCCTTGCTCCAGAGAGGATTTCCAATGAGCTGCCTCGTTCTGCTGTAGTTGTTGGCTTTATGAATCATTTTCAATTCACAGTTGTTTCCTCAGAAGAGTCTTCATTCTTTCTAAGGCAAAGCAAACTCAACATGCTCATTCTATTCTGATCAATGACTATACATTCAGTCCACATTCTTTCAACACCTATTTATCCTTGAATCAACCACTTTTGGTTTTAACACACACATTTCTTAAGTAATCCATTCCCACTACATTCAACTCCCTTTTACATTTCTCCTGGCATGCTAAATGCTTCCACATGACAAACTGGCAAGAAGGAGGCTCAGACATATAAAATTTCCCTTCTTTTGACATTCATTCTTAGAACAAACCATATTCTAATCACTAGAATACGTGTTCCCCTTGATATCGGGGAAGAAAGGCAGGATATAAATTGAATTGAATTGAATTGACTACCTTTCTACTAGTACTACTTTCATGACTTAATGTTTTTTCCATCAGTTTCTACGTGAATTCATATACTTACTCTAATTTTTCATTATTTATATCTAACTGGCAATCATTCACTCATTCTTCCCTCTCAAATACAAATACCTTATCTTTGATACATTAATTTTCAGAGCCCTGCTCTTACAGCATCATGCAGTCTGCATAATACTCATTACAAGTCATTCAGTTTCATAGCCAACCACACAGCATCATCTGCATAAAATTCCAATATTATCTGCATTCATGTTGACAAACAATACACTTCTCTCATCACCACAAGGTTAATGCATCTATCCATAAATAAAACAAAGAGACATCACACAAACTTGTCTTACCGTCAGGTCAGTTTTGAAGCATATGCTAAGCAAGCCACACATTTATTCCTATGTATTGGTTACTTAAATTGTGCATCGCTTTTATCACATTTAGCAACCAAAATTCAATTCCATATTTGTGCAAAGCAATTCATAACTCAAGCACAATTTGAACTATGCCTCAAAACATCTACAATTATGCCCTTTGCTGGATTGTGAGGCCCTGTGCTCAATCACTCACACCCTGATCATCTTCCAGTTAGATTATTGCAACACACTTTACATGGGGCTACCCTTGAAGGTTATCTGGAAGCTACAATGGTCCAGAATGCAGCAGCATAGACAGTTTCGCAAGCTCCTAGGGTGGCACATAATGCAAGCTGCACTGGCTTCTGATCTGCTTCTGAGTGCATTTCAAGGCGTTGGTTAAAGCTCTTTATGGCAGGGGTCCAGGATATCTGTGGAATTGGCCCATTCCAGTCGTGCTGGCAGAAATGGCCTATTGTGGATCCCTTCAACCAAGGAATTTTGGATGGTCAGATCCAGGAGAAGAGCCTTTTCTGCTGTGGTCCCTGCCCTTTGGAAAATCTTTTCACAGGAGGTAAGATCCACCCGCTTCTCATTTAACGTTCAGGAAAAGCCTTAAAATCTGGCCTTGCCAATCGGCATGGGTTTCTCAAGGAGAAGCTGTTGGTTGGAAGTGGTTGGTGCACTAACAGAGAAGAAACCCTTACCTCGCCCATCCAAACCTTTGCCTTTTGGTCTGTTTTAATTAATGTAATTTTAATCCGTTGTCATATTTACATATTGGTTTGATGTTTGTATATGGTTTGGATATTTGTATATTTTACCTTATTGTAAGCCTCTCAGATTAGCTTCAAGCTGCAAAATGGGTGGCCAGTAAATTTGGTAATAATAATAATAATTTACTTGGAACAGCTTACATGTTGCAACAATATCTTTCACACATACACATCTGCCTACCCCAGGAAGAACTTGATAGGTGAACAAAAATGCCAAATCCAATCGGAACATCTGGCTGACTGTGTGACAAAACTTAATTATAGCCATTCTCTAAATCAACACTTGTACAGCAAACCCTATTTCTCACATTCATTTATCTCTCAAAGATCTGCTGGCAAGCAAAAAAAAATAAAAATAAAAATCTGATTTTTGTACCATATACTGCACTGGAACCTGCCTCGTACTATCCAAATTATGCTATTTGTTACTTCTTTGACCCTTTCTGTCAGACTTTTACACAGATATCTTTAATAAACTAATTCCATTGTAATTTCCCCTTTATTAAAAATATTAAATAACAAAAACATTAAAAGTATTACTTTAAAGGTAAAGGTAAAGGTTCCCATCGCATATGTGCTAGTTGGTTCTCAACTCTAGGGGTGGTGCTCATCTCCATTTCAAAGCTGAAGAGCCAGTGCTGTCCGAAGACATCTCTGTGATCATGGTGCTGGCATGACTATACACCGAAGGTGCACGGAACGCTGTTACCTTCTCACCAAAGGTGGTCCCTATTTTTCTACTTGCATTTTTACATGCTTTCGAACTGCTAGGTTGGCCACTGAACTGCCGATTGACTGAGCCACCGCATCTCCGTTACTGAAATACATTACAACCATTATTGGGTTGTCACATAAAACGTATTAGTGGGAGTTATTGGAATACATGCCACTAATATGTTTTATGTGACAGCTCAATAACATATTTATTATACATAATATTCTCTTTGTGTGTTGGGACATGAGTTGATCAATCTTTGGGGTGCTGAGGGAAAGCTACTAGGTGTAGGAGAAACATAATAGTTGGTAGTCCTTGGTTAACAACAGTAATTGGTACCAGGATTTGTAACCTGAAATAATGGTTTTATAAAGCTGAGCGACGGATAGTGCGCTTTGGATCAGAGTGCTTGCAGAACACCACGAAGATTTTGAAGTCAATCGCGCGCAGTGCGCTTTTGACAGCTGATCGGGAAGCGCGCCCACAAAGCGGGTAACCAGCGAACCAGTAGGAACCCATCCCTGTGTAACATGATCATGCCACTTAGGAATAGCAGTTCTAGCAGTCCACAGTTACCATAATGGTACCATCACAGTGAACATTGTGTACATGTCACTAAGTAAGGACTTCACATGATATCGACTTGTGACTTTTTGGCAGCTTCCCCATTGATTTGACAAGCTGACAGGGAAGGTTGCAAATTATGATCATATAACTGCAGGATGCTGCAATAGTCAGAAATTATTAGCACCTGCATCGTAACCATATGCCTGTAGTGGACCAGCTGGGACTTTGATAACTGGTTGTAACTACCATTTGTTCAGTGCCATTGTAAGTTGATTTACAGTTATTAAATGAGTAGTTGTTAAATGGAGACCACTGAACTGCTAGTGTTTACTTTGTGTGTGGAGAGATAGATAGATAGATAGATAGATAGATAGATAGATAGATAGATAGATAGATATATAGATAGATAGAGATTCAAAAGTAAAAGTCTACAAGCATTTTTTGAAAAATAGTTGGGGGCAGGACAGAAACATATTTTCCCATAGAACATAGTTCATATATATCCAAATTTAGCTTGAATGTCTCATGAGTGAGAACACAGTATTTGTTCTAACATGAGATTAGCATGCATTGGATATTCCTTCTGTTTTTATTTACTTTAAGATGACTTTTGCAAGGGGGTGTTATAATTTGAAGATAATCAAACGATTACTGTCTCTGAAATTAGAAGAAACTTATTGAAATAGACTAGGTTTATCCCATAAGGTTAGAGCAACATTCAAAAAATATTTCTTCTTCCTAACCCTGAAACACCAAAGCACAAGCTTGCAGAAAAGTCTATATTTTTCAAGAATCTTAGCCTACTATCCAATCACTTATTGATATTTTGATCTGGAAGAGGCAAGCACTTCCCCCATTAAATTGTCCTCCTAAAGAGTGAAAATAACCTTTTAATCTCTGTTTCCCCCTGAGCTACTTTTTTACCCACTGCTTGCTCTCATACATTTGTAGTTTCACACTCCATGTGGGTTCCAACTTTTTGTTTTGGTTGTTGCATCTCAGACCAGAGCCCATTGGAATTCGGAGAGTAATAAATTCAAGTACATAAAAATAAATAGGTAAACCTTGCGCCACCACATTTTATGTATTTATATTTCATATTTCTAAACTGCCCACCTCCTTCAAAGATAATGCCATTTTTGTACATTGTATATATCTAAATACATATACTTCCTAAACAAATATATTAAACTTTGAACTTTAACTGTATTTAAAGTTAAGTTTTAATACAAAATCCCCGATTTAAAAACAACAACAGAAAATTCAGTCCATGCTTCTCTCATAATGTCCCTTTGTAGCTTACTATGGCCAAAACTGTATCTGTAAAAAAGTTGCTTGCCTTGATCTAACTACTCCTCTATTAATTTAAGGCTCAGGGTTTTGCAAAGGTACTGATACTTCCTAAAATGGCAGCAATGCACGTATTTTTGTAACCATAAATTTGCCTTGAGTCAAACTCAGTGTCTGGTGACTTACAAACTACAGAACTGATTTCCCCTGTTCTTTTTCAGGATATCTTTTTTATATATCCTAGTCTAGACTACAGCCCTGGATATCTCAGAGATCACCATCAAAGTACTAACCAGCCAAGACTAACTCTACTTGACCTTTTAGATTAAAAAGAACTGATAGCTTCGGTATATCTCCCTTTCTCAGTAAATATTCTAACATTAAGAAAAAACCCTCTCTATTACCGATTTAAAAGATCAGTAAGAGAAATTATAAAGTAAGAAGAATACCAAGGAAGAGATAATCTTCTTGGTCTTCATTTCAGAATCTATTTTTCAGTTTTCGAGACTCTTCTGAAGACAAATTGCAACTACTTCATTATCATTGCAGCCTGAACACAGGGACTCTTGTTTATTCTTTAAACGGGTTTTAAGAACAGCTTTGTTTTTATGCTTCTGGTTGTGTATAAAGAAGGCTTCAGGGATGGAATTTAGCTGTGATATAATATTCTCTCCACTCAGCAGGCCAGAATAACAGACACTGATGGCAAGCCTTACACACATTTAAAAGTGTGCATATGCATGTGTTTATAATCAACATTCATACTCAAGTGTCGATTTAAACTTCAGTCACTTAAAGCACAATATTTACTTTATTAATCAACATTTTATTATGCCAGAAGTAGTTGGGGAAAAAATGGAGACGTGCATTTCCTCTATGCATAGCCAATGTTTTAAATCTGCATTAATATATATATATTACACAATACACAATACAAAGATTCAGTGGTCTGTTAAGGGATTATGGTGGTAAAAGAAAAATCATGCCCAGCTGAGGTTGTAAAATTGTAATCTTTTCCACAAGTACAGCAACAACAAATGTACAACTCTGCATCTCTTCCTTAAGTCTTTTAACTGAATAAATGGTGGAAGCAGAAAGTGAAGGCAACACCATTTCCCAGAAAACTCAGAACCATCATTTGCTGAATACTGAAAACTTTTATCCAGAGCTATAATTGCCATAAATTATTGGAAAGAAAGAACTGCTTCTCAGCTCTTATGGTTGCAATGTATATATGCCAGAGAAAGGCACAATAGGAAAAAAAATGCCTTAAACAAAAGTAGGAATCCTCAAGTAGTTATTTGACAATGGAACAAGAACATATAAATGCAAGAGCCTACCAACTATTTTGAATAGATATAGTGTATCCTAAGTCAAATTTCTACAAGCTATTAACTTCCAATTAATATATTTTATAGAATTAATCCAATGACATAGGCTCACACTACCTGAGCCAAAAACTAGTCAATCACTTTTCAGCTACCACTAACATTTATTTGTTATAATATTGTTATAAGTCTCTTTTCCTAACCATTTTGTTAACACAAGGGTGCTATCTCTTGCAAATATGGGTTTTAAGATCTCTCAAACCACTTTCCAATATATAGTTCTTTTCTCCACGATATCCAAGTTCTTCTCTGTCCCAGTAATACAAAAATTATTTGTTTTGGATTCTAACTTTAAGTCTATAATTTCCTTTCAAAGATCAGAACACTAGTAAGTAGCTTCCACTGGAAGGTTGATGATTTTTCAAACTGTAATTAAAAGCAAATGTGATTGGTCAGATGTAATGTCCTGTGGTTTGCCACATTGCTTTGAAGCTGACCTTACAGGAAGGTTGCTGAAGCCTTTAAGGGAGTGATACATATCGTAGCTTGCCTTTATTAGTGTAGGGTTAGAACTTCAATGTCATTATATAATTACAACTGAAAATAAATCAGAAGAAGTTGAACCTTGGCACTCTAATTTCAGAGTAGTATCTATGGAACAAGTGTAGTTCAGTTGGAAATGCAATCTTGAAATGTTATCTATATTGAAATAGACCACATGAGTTCATCACAGATTCCAAATGACCTCTTACTGAGCACTTCTTAAGATTTCAAGATATTCTACACGAAACAATAGCTACCGTTCTGATGCTCACCCTATTCTTTAATACCTTGAATACCTCACTGATCCATCTGCCTCTTGACCTTCCTTCCCCTTCTTAACTTCTATTGGGGTTGACTGCTTCCCTCACTGTCATGGCCATTCTTTCAATCATCTAAGAACAGTTCCTTCTCTTATATGATCACACTTCTAATGCAATTCCTCTGGTAGCTGATCCTTTGTTCTTAATGGAAGGTCTCAGGTTATCTCTGAAATTTCAATTAAATTAGAAGCCTTGATAATTCAATAAGCTGCCTGTCATTTTGAGTCAAAACATGAGGTTATTTGATCTGCTGTTTGTATTTCTGAAGACAAGAGGGCATCAAAGCCATCAGTGCAGACAGCTTAAAGACAGATGGTGCAGCAGTGATTTTATCAAGCATTTTTCAAGACATTCAATGCAGACCAAAAAGTAGTTATCAACCATTTGTTTATATAGTTGAGCTTATACAGTACTCTTTAAAAGAGCCTTCACCAATCAATAGACCTCAAGATGTGGTGAGATCATAGACCCCAAACTATTAAGCCAGCATAGCTAATAACTATTAACTGTCTGGGGATTTCTGACTGATTTACATAGAACCAAGGTGTTATTTGAAACAGAGTAGAAGTGGGGATATACAAATCCTGTCCTCCATTACAGATGAAAGCTCATTTGAAAGCAAGTTTAAAAACATCCATGAGACCATCACGTTAGATCAGCAAAATAGATTATAATCATAACCTTCAGAGAAGGACCTTTCCTCTTGGGAAGGTCTAATAGAAACCTTGGTTAATTAATTATATGAGTTTAAATAAATCATCTATTAACCCAACAGTTTTGCTTACATATGATTAAAACAAACTTTTATTCAAATTACCACATAATAATTTCAGGTTAATTACCAGTTGCTTAGCAACTTCCCAAAGTTATGATGGACACATTTTTGAGCTAGTGATGGCACATTTTTGATGTTCTAATGGCTACATCCCCTCCAACATGGTCACATGATTGTATTTTGAGTACTTGGAAAATATTATTAGAAATAATTATGCCCAAGCAACAAGGGTTTGTTTGTTTGTTTGTTTGTTTATTAAATTTATATCCCGCCTTTCTTCCCCAATCAAGGGGGATGGTTAAAGAGTTTAATCACTGCAATTTGAACAAAAAGATATAAAGATTACTGTATATTTCTATATTTATTCATTAATTTATAAACTCTGCATAGTGAATTAAAATAGAAAATATGCATTTTATATTTTAAGGAGGGTATAATGTTCACGAACTGAGGACATTTTATCTGACTTGTCTCAATCTTATTAGCCTTCCAGAAGGCCTTGATATCTTGATTGTTTCTTTGAGTATTGGGGCATGGATGCTAGACTAGCTTGTCCCACAAGATGGAACATATATTGGTATGCTCCAACTGATCATTAGTTGTACAGCTAGTGCTCTATTTATAACCACAGTTGAGCGCAACATTTCCATTACTAAGCAAGGCAGTTGTTAAATGAATTGTACCGCCATTTTACGACCTTCTTTCCACAGCTGTTAAGCAAGTCACTGCAACTGCCAAGTGAATCATGCGGTCATTAAGCGAATCTGGCTTCCCCCATTAACTTTGTTTGTCAGAAGCCAGCTGGGAAGGTTACAAATGATGATCACATGACCCCTGGCAATGGAACTGTCAGAAATACATGCCAGTTGCCAAGTGCCCAAATTTTGATCATGTGACCTTGGGGATGTCGCGACGGTTATTAAGGATGAAAAATCATCACAAGTCATTTTTTTCAGTGGTGTTATAACTTCAAATGGCGATTAAACAAATGGTTGCAAGTCAAGGACTACCTGTATTGCAAATCTCTTTTTTGTTCTATGCCACCCTATTATAAATAAATAAATACAATCTTGACATTCACTAATTTACATAATTATTAGGCAAGTACCAAACCAAGGATTCCCCAGAAATAGTTAGTACAGGGTTCACTACATTGAGGAGTTACAAACAGGGATGTTTAGGAAATTTCCATGCATTATTTATTTTCTGCAAAGTAGATAATATACAATATGTTTTTTTAAAAAAATCTTTCAGAATTCCCAGCAGAAGCAATTTTTAAATTGCTGACAGCCTGAAGCATGTACATCTAACTACTATATGTAATATAGGGATCAGAAGCTCTGCTCTGTCTCCACTCTCCTT
This sequence comes from Boaedon fuliginosus, assembly GCA_027560395.1. Lineage (NCBI taxonomy): Eukaryota > Metazoa > Chordata > Lepidosauria > Squamata > Lamprophiidae > Boaedon > Boaedon fuliginosus. The sequence continues at coordinate 48,824 of JANHGC010003252.1, read as the reverse complement.
GTGACTCTTTTTGCTTTCCGTTTCCCAAAATAATAGTTTTTCGGAAATTACTGTGACACGGATCGTAATCAAAGTCTTGCATACCATCTTTGAGCATTAATCCATCCAGGGAAATTGATGATAATTAAAAGTTTATTGTTAACTAGCAAGATGGATTCCCTCAGGATATAACAAATAATGATTCTGCGAATCACTAAAGCGAGAAAAGTTACTTTGGCCTGCGATGAATCAGAGGGCACGTTTCTTTGAGTTTTCTTCTTGCACAACGAACACACATCTATTCCACATTTGTACTTGTCAAATTACAAGCCCATGTCCCTGTGATGTGAAGGGATAAAATAAAATTAGATGCTCTTCCATCTTTTGAATGTGATAAAATGTGTTGACCTTTAGCTTCCTTCCTTCCTTCCTTACATAGAACAGCAACAGAAATCAACAGAAGCTTACTCTTTAGGAGGATTTAGGTCCTCTGGTCGGCTCTCAAAAAAACGGAAGACTTCATCACACTGTGAGATGTGAGGTGGAAGCTTTACCAGCGCCTGTTAAAAAGAGAGAGAAATTGAACATACAAGCAGCCTAAGAATAAAAAGAGGAGAAACACTGGGAATATTTTAACTGACACCTGTGGATAAACGGAACAGAACTGCCCAAAAGCTTTAATAAACAAATGTTTTAATAATTTAATAACTAATATTGATTTGATTTTTAAAATAAGCTATATCAATTTTATAATTATTTTACATTTTGCATATTTTAAAATGGTTGAGCTGCTTTATTTAAACAAACAGAAATACTAGAAAGAAAATTTAAAATTTGAGCTTATTAACATGGTTACCAAGCAAATTTAGTACTGTTCCCTTTTTTCACTGCTGCTCCTAATAAACATTCTGATACTTTCAGAAGCACCATTTAATGGTGGGACTTCAGTTCTATTATCCTAACCAGAAGAAACATTGTCAGGAGATTTTGGGAATCAGAGGGTTGCTCCGTTTGCAGTGCTTTTAAAAAGGCTGATCAATGACATATCAATGACATATCAACATCACAATTAAATAATTCAAACAAGCAAAGTATTTTTTATAGTTAAACAACCAATGAAAACAGTAATATTATTTGCTTCGTAATTCAAATACTGTTTCCTAGAAATGTAAGAATTAAATTGTTTGTGTGCATACATGCGTGTGCACTTTTGTGAGTCAGTGTTGCCTTCTGGCTCCTACTTTAACAAATCCCAGAGGTTTTTTAAAGCAAGATTTCAGAAGTGGTTTGCCATTGAGAGAAAAGGCTGAGAAACTGTGATTTGCCCAAGGTCACCAAGCTGGCTTTATGCCAAAAATGAGACTAGAACTTTATTTGAACTTTATTTGTATTCCACTCATTCTTGAAAGGTGCAGAGAGGTTACTCACACCATATTTTGACTACTTCAGCACAATATACAGTAGCTTGACAAAGTGGGAAATGTTCTACAAAGCCAAGTGTGTAAGGCTAAAGCAATATATACAGTCATATTCCCAATTTTTCATGCGAGAATCTGAAAATGAGTCATCAAAATAAAACCATTCAACCATTAAGTAGAGCTAATTCAAGAAGAAAATATATTCATACCATATTTCCTAGAGCATTCTCTGATGGTCCCCAAAAAATTTCCTCTACCAATGAAACATCTTATATTCTTATATTAATTGGTAATCTAATATGTTATTCCAAACTGTTAAAGGACTTTGCTACAAAGAAAGGTGTTGATGCAAATTACAACCAATTTTTTAAAAATTTCATGCACAGTAGAGAAAATGAACACACGATACTCATGTTTCAACGAAAAGGTCAATGAAATGCCAAAGAATGGCTGTGTTCTATACAGACTTTCAGTTCTGCACCAATCTACCTCAAACTTGGCAGATACAGTAGGAGCAAAGCGTAGTAAGATCAGCACTGTCGGGGTCTCCAAAGCCTTTTGACCCTTTTTTGGGGGGGGCCTTTTGACCCTTTTTTTGGGGGGGCAAAGAGGACACTGTTCAGTAACAAGCAGCAACTCTCTATTGAGCATGTGCAGTTTTTACCTCTCTACTGAGTGTGTGCAGTTTTCAAACTGATTTAGGCACCATATTCAAACCTCTGAGGCACCCTGTTTTATACATATAAATTCCAGATTTGTCCCAGTGACGACGGGCTCAAGACACATGGAGTAGCCCACCCCACCAAGTAAGGTTGCCTACGATGTTGGAGGGGGCACAGAGGCTTAAGAAGGCCCGTAAAGGACTGTAGTCCAGTACCCCTGTCAAGCCCTGGCTGCCTTTCCTCAGAGCTGGCATGCCCTTGGCCTTGAGCCCCGTCTGCCTTTGGCCCAGAGATGGTCTTGCTGGAACAGAGATGTGGGAGGGGATGCCAGGGGCTTAAGAAGACCCGCAAATGGACTTCTGGTTTGGTACCAGCAACTCTGGGAGTGAAACCCGCGACCTCTGTGGTCTTTGCCCCAGGCCTGCCGGTCCAAGGGCCCATACGGGGGCCCAAGTCTCCCTGGAGGGGAGACGAAGTGAACGAGTGTGGCGAGAAGGGTCGAGAGGGTCCACACACCCTCTCCCCGCTCGCCGGGAACTCTAGTTAGGACAGACCAGGATGGCACCAGGAATGGGGGCCATCTAGCCTGGTCCACTCCGGAAAAAAAGAGGACATAGGAGAGAGAAAAGAAGACCCAATCAAGAGCGGAGCTGAGCAAAATGAGCATAAATGGATTTAAATCCTGAAATAATTTAAATATCATGTTGCAAGAGCAGAGAAGCGGTGAAATCCGAGGGAGGCAACCAGACAAAACGGAGGGACCTACCCTTTTTGGCCTTCTCGAGCTTGGCGGGAAACCCCCAGTGGCTCTGTTCAGAACGGACTGGTGAGAAAGATATTGGACTTTGTAAACTTGATTTTTGTTTCTTCTTGGGGGAAAATGGAGCCATGTGAGGAGCTTGCTGAGATATAGAAAGACATTGCATCAATTACCAAGAAAACGGAAGATATTATGAACTTAGGAATTGAATTTAAAGAAATTTGGGGTAAAACGCTTCAAGAA
>JANHGC010003252.1:0-10892 GCA_027560395.1 Boaedon fuliginosus | reverse complement strand
CCCAGAATTCCTCAGCCAGCTGGGCTGACGAATTCTGGGAATTGAAGTCCACAAGCCTTAAAATTGCCCAGTTTGGCCACCTCTGGGTTAAACAGATTTTCTTTTCAGTCACATTTGGCTAATAGAACAGAATGCAATTGTCCATCCATCATATGATGCCCAATTTTTTACTGATTGTTCCAGTATGATAAAGTACAATTTAACTTTGAATTCATCTCCACCCTCTTTTTTTCTCTCTTCCCTATTATCATTTCTTCTGCATCTCAGTGGAAGGAGGGAGGAAAGAAAAATCTTAGAATCTCATGTTGGTCTTCTGGATATAAGCTCCTAGCCAGTTTTCATAAAGGCTTGAAACAGAAAACTAATCCAAAGATATTATAGGTGGGGAAAAAAACCTTGTACAAAACCTATCAGAATTGAAAATGTATCAGAATCACAAGGGGAGAAGGGAACTAACTTTCCCCTGTCCCATATATGGTGGCTTTGATTCAGACAGAGTCCCTGCAATCCTACTGGCCAAGCACTGCAAAAGTACTTGGGATGTCAGCCAAAAAAATAACAAAACTGTAAAATTACACATAGCAGGACTGTAGTTTTGCCAAGTCCTCTGGCACCTATGGATCGTGGGAATATGATTCTTGTGGCTTAATACAATCTATGACCTGAAAGATTTTATGGCAGATCAGGAAAATAATATTAATTTTATTTTATTAAAAGAGCGGAATCTCAAAGAAGAGTAAGAGAAAAGCAAATTTTGAAGATCCAACTCAGTACCCTAAAGAAAACTGTGTAGCTTCCTTCACAAACATTGCACAACAAATGGAAACTCAGTCTAGGAATCATATTTGATATATTTAACACCCAGGTATCTCTATCCTCCAAGCCTTCATTTGTGCTAATTAAAGAAAACAACAGCTGCTAGGAAGAGTAAAACTAGCTTGGCAGTCCTGGATCAAATGGAATGATTAACAGCTCCAGTTTCTTTTTGGAATATTGTGGCTTCTAAGAGACCTAATTCAAGCAAATAAGGCAGTTGTGAAATTGTGGGGGGAGAAAAGGTTTCTTCAGCAGCAGCTTTGTCAGAAAAAGGAATTTCCAGAGATTTGTAAAGATCTTTTATTCACCTTTATCTCTGCCATGGAATGTTGCTCATTTTATTCATACTATACTACTGTGTTTCCCCAAAAATAAGACCCTGATTTATATTTTTTGCCACCAAAAAAGGCACCAGGTCTTATTTTGGGGGGATGTCATTCACTGACTAACCTATTAGTTAGGGGCACACATATATTGGGCGCACATGTAAAAATCTAGCTAATCTTACTTTCAAGGTAGGTCATATATTTTCAGGGAAACTGGATAATTAACACATTTCTCATGGGAAGATCTAATTTGACAGTTTTCAGCATGAATACATGATCCAGGCATGCAACAATATAGAATGTGGAAGCAGAGGCAGTTATAGGCACATCTTGGTACACCATGTTACACTTCTGCCCATGAGGTGATTGATACCTATAAAACCTTTCATAGGCAGGACCAAGTTATTTGTAGGGCTGCCTCTCTCTGATAGTTTCTACCTGCTCCTCTAGATCCAATAAAAGGACTGTACTCTGGGTCCCATCTCTCAGGGCCTGTGATCTAGCCATGGTGGTGCAGTGGTTAGAATGCAGTATTGCAGGCTAATTCAGCTCACTGCCAGGAGTTCGATCCTCACCAGCTCAAGCCTTCTGTCTTTCAGAAGTTGGTAAAATTGTTGGGGGCAATATGCTGTAAGCTGCTTAGAGAATGCTGTTAAGCACTATGAAATGGTAATAAGTCCAAGTGGTATTGATCTAGCAAATGGGCATTTTCTGATGAAGTGACTGTTCTCTGAAATACCATAGTTCCTCATATCTGCTGGCATTTTTGAAAGCCTTAAAAACATCACTTTTTTCTTAGTTTGCTAGGGGCGCTATTTCATGTTTGTTGTTCTTGTCTGCCACTATATTTACTGTTATTGTTTGTTTGTACTAGGTGTTAACTTTGTTAATCCTCCAAAGTTGCAGCTGCAGTTTTCAAAGTTAGAACCAACTGAAACAACTTTGGACTTTCAGAATACTACAGCTTCAATAAAGATCAAAATACAAAGCTATAGACTATGAATGTTTCAGTATTGCTAAGTGAGGAAAAACAGGCTCAGGCTACTGAGTCTATTCGTCATATAGTGGTATACATTGAAAAGAGCCATGAGATGGCTAGAAACATGCAACTTAAGTTGGGAACAAATTCATCCCAAATTTATTTGACATTTATAGCTTGTTCAGGCTACATAGATTGACTCATTTTATAGTCTTCAATGTATATTAAAATGGTCATCTGTTTTATCCTAGACACAGCTTTGATTTTATACTTCCTATAGAATACATTTGAAACTACTTGGAGGTTCAGTGGCTGGGATGCACTGTAAAAATTGTGTAAACTATAGCTGATATCTTAGCATATTGAATTAAACCACCCAGGTGTGGTTTGTTCCATTACTCATGGCTAAAATAACAGTTTATCAGTCATAATTTGACTGATAAATATTACATGATTCCAAGATTCCAATTAGCCTTTTTTTCTGACTTTTTTTCATAGCAAAGCTAGCATCAAAAATTAGGGTGATTTCTTCCTCTGGATATCCTTCTAGGGAATCTTACTTCACTGTTTTCTTGTTGAGTTTCACATGCTGCACTGTTCTTTAATCAGTGCCATACTTCAAATAAACTCTTAATTAGAGTTGAAGGAGATATTAAGTGAAAAAGCTTAGATCATTGATCAGTTCCCTAATGGGGAATTTGTGAAATCATTACACCCTTCCTGTGTTTCCTTACAGCTCCCTCACACCTACTTGGTTATTCAAATACATCGAAGAAACTTATCTGGAATGGATTTGGTATAGGTTGGATTTGTTAATTTCAAGGCAAATTTTGGTACAACACTGATCAACTCATATGGGTCTATCACTTCTGACTTGCTCCTGAATATATAAATGTATTGAAAAATATATTTCCTTTGATATATATTAAATCAGAGATCATGATTTATATAAAAAATTAAAGGTTCACAAACCAACATTAAACTGACCCATTATTGCTTGGTGTGCAACTTAGACTGATGTTTTTCCTTTAAAATATTGTGGAAATGACCATGACCTAGTTGTTGAAGCTCTTGTGATGAAGCAAGTTTTTGATGACAAACCAAGTAATGAGGAAGTATATCTATGCAGGTATTTGGAAAAAAAATGTGGCTGCTTCTCCCTTATTCTATTTTTCTCCTTTGAGCTTACTATATCCACAGCTTGGGTTATACATATCAAAGATTTTGGCATTTTTATGCTATAGTTCTTCACCCAGAACTGATAATAAGCTCACTCCAAACTGAACTCTGATCACAAAGTTAAATGTAGCTAACATAATGTAATGTGGTACCTTGATTTAGAACTATACATTCTTACCAAACTACTAGATTTGAAGAAGAAAAATAAGAATGGTGTAAGTTTCTGCCTTTACCAATCCCATTCCATATTCCCCAAATCTCTCAAATTTTGGAAATCTCCAAAAATGTTGGCATTCTCCATTGATGAAATTCTTCCTCTGGTTCAGAGTGGGTTCACACACATTCATGAGGTTTGGCATATTCCTCAAACCACAATCAACAAACTAGATTAGCAAACACTGTAAACCTGGCCAGTTATGTAGCTGATTCTAAACTTGGTTTCTTATGCACACTTAAAATAGATTACAGCTGTCCATCTGAACATTGCTGCTGTCACCAGCATACACATTTCAAGAACACTGAATGGATATCCAAACCTATTAAAAGAGTAAAACATCGTTAGGATCTAGAATCCTGTATTGTTTTGTTTTTGCCACTATACAGTACAACGTACAAGATAACAAGCTGCATAATGTTGCTCCAAACAGCTAAATGGATAGTATATAAACATAATAAATGAAATAAAAAATAAAGTTTGTTTTGAAATTTTGAGTGAGAACCATTTATCTTGAGATGTTATATCAAACAGTAGTTCAGACTTCCACTCTGTAAGAAAGAACATAAACCCTTCTCTATCTCAGACAGAACAAATTTGGGTACCAGACTCACCTTTGGTCTTCGGAACAGTCTCTTTCCCTTCATCATTCTTCTAATAAGATTTATAAGCCGTTTTCAATAGCTAAAATTGCATGGAAAATTCTTCTTTTAGCTTTGCCTTTTTTTCTCACTCTCATAAGAGCACACACACACAAACACACACACACACACACAAACACACACAAACTCAACCAAAATTTTCTTCTTATTTACCTTCAAATACTTTTTATTACATCACACTGAAGAAAAAAAAACCAAAGGCAGTAACTCTACAGGTAACACTGGTTTGCCCAACACTCCCCTATCAACAAAGAAAACAGGAATTGGGTGTAAGTTCCATTAAAAAACCTGTAACTGCTAGAAGGTGGGAGGAGAATCCAAAACATAACAACTCACAGCCTCTAACATTTGTAAGGCTTCATGTACACAGTATAGGAGCCAAGGAAAAAAGTCTAAATTAGATAGCTTTGTAATATTGGGAAATGAATGTATTAACCCTATTAACGTGCAATAGGTAGTATTTGATACAAATGCTAAACTGTGAATATTCTGTAGCTTAGTGGCTTCCAAATGTAACAAACTACATCTTTTCTGTGGATAATGAAAACTGAAGATCCACATCAGTGTTTCTCAAGCTGGTCTGAACAGCAGATCAATAATTTATAATAATTAATTTCTAATTAAACAGATTTTTTCCAGTCCTGTAAAAACAGTTTAGGCAGGGATAATGGGACAAAAAGACAGACACAAACAGGATCTGAGTTCCAAAACTCCGGTCAACCACTAGATGGAGTAGCAATTTTGGGGTTTCAATCCTGATATGCTAGTCCTAGCAACAAAAAAGAAGATGTCACATTATTTTTAAGATTATTAAAGTATCTTATTTTTGAATCACAAAAAGGCTTTTGCTGGGGACTATATCGCTGATTATTTTCCTTTTTTCTTTACCAAAGCCATGATTACTTTTAGTAGTTTGTTTTGTTTTAAACAACTGACAAAATGGAGTTGAGGGTGAGTGGTTTTTATACCTCCTTTGGGCTTTGCACTTGAACTTCCTGTTCCAATTCAAGAACATGTATTCTATTGGCTGTTGTCAGACTCCCATGTAGGGGTTATAGTTGGCTCTATAGGCAAAGTACAAATCCTAGGTGTTTATCTGAGCTAAATTTGATTGAAGTTTGGGTTGATGCAATGAAGGAGCTTGTGTTCTGAAAGGGTGTTGGGCAATTCCTATTGTGACTTAATGGCTTTTTCCGATGTTGGCTCTTGAGTGATGGCTGCTTCTAATCCTTATCCTATCATTCTGCCTTTGTTTCAAAATATCCTGTCTTGAATGGATTACTAAATCTGCATTTCTAAAAGCCTTCCTCAAGCTAGCCGCTGCTGGGGCTATTAAGGAAAGTGGGAGTTGCTTTCTGCCTCTAAAAAACATGTTTCTTCAGTTCTCATTTAGGGAAATATAATATTATGCCTTTTAAATATTTCCTAAAATATTTCATTCTTCTGGGAGAGGGGTGGGTGCTAACATTCTACAGTATCTTTTGTTTCTCTGTAGGAGGTGAGGATGGATACAGAAGTTCAATTAAAATGGAATGTTAAATTAACTTTAACAATGACAATATTGCTGGATTTAAAACTGGGCAGGTTAGATTTCACTTGAGTTATAAACAACTGTTTTCAATTATTCTAGTAGGTGTGGCCAGATATTTGCTTCCTGATCCGCCTACTTCATTTTTTAAAGTATCAATTAATAAGAAGTATTGGTGACTCCATTTTTACTGAGACTAGAAATCCTGGGAAGAAAAGGGTTACTGTAATTCCCTCTCTGATTCCTGCAGAAATTGTTCTATCAACCCTAGAGGGAAGCTTCCATTAGCATTAATAGAACTTTCTCCAGGGATCAATAATTGAAGAGGGGAGCACTTTCATCAGGACTGCCAACCTATAATGTGGTTAGGACATATACTCTCTCTTCTATCAAATGGAAAAAGAGTTTTAGCTCTATGACTGTGTGTGGAACATAAATGCAGTGGCAACTTCAAAACTTCAATTTCAAAATACATTGCATAATTTCCACTCACAAAAACATTAAAGTACTCCATTCGTATTTACAAACACCAGACAATAATAAGAGAACTAAATGCCTCCTGAAAGAAATACAGCTTCCATCCACTTTCTACAGCAAAGCAATACTTGAATAGGGGCAGGATCACAGGCAAAAAGTTTATGGAGGTCCAAAAGAAATGGCAATTTGCAGCTTCCCTGGTTACTTTTCCAGTCTTTGAAGGGCAACTTCCAAATAGCATTTATATTTAAAAATATAAATACCCCATAATCTTGTGCTTGATATTTCTGAAAGCAAAGAGCTTCTTTCCACGTAAGCCAAAGAATATGAGCACAAGAGGTACTTCTCATCTTGTTCTCTGCACCCTTTTACAAAAGTGAATGGCTGCATTCACTGCACAAAAATGGAATTGTGACTTCGGGCTGTGGGCGTCGACTCCATACTATTTTTTGGCACCATAAATAACAGACCACAAAGAAGTTAGCAGAGCAAAAAGGTGCATGATTTAGATTTGGAGGATGTGTTTTCACTTTTGCTACTTCATGAAGGAGTTAATACATCATCATAATTCTTTAGTTGGCACCATCAATCTGCGGTCACTAACTGCATGAATTAATTTTCAAACTGATGTCATTAGCCTCCGGGCCTCTTTCAAAATAACTCTTAAGAGTATGTTCACTGATTAGATTTTGAAAGAGAGTGCATGAAAGTCTACAGTACAAATGTAACAAGCGAATTGGGGTTCATGTGATACTTCTGGAACAGAAACAGCTTATTAATAGGATCGATAAAAATCTATGTCCTACAGATGGATCTCTTTGGGAAAGGCACAGAAGTACCACATCACATAGCCTTGGGCATTTCTCCAAAAAGTAAAATGGTCTCAAAATTCAATTTGTATTCCACTTGGTACTATGCCAATTGGCTCACTGGTTTTGTCCCATCTGCTACAAAGGAGTGCATGTGTATATGTATGTAATGTATATGCACATGTCTTCTACTATGCATAATAACAATTTTTGAAAACATATATGCAGATATATTTAGTATTTCAAAATCCTTGCCAACTCTTGCTTTCTCTGATAAAAATTGGTTGCACCTTACCACAAGAATTCAGAAGATATCTGTATAAAATTGAAGACTTTTTACAGAATTATCATGTCTGGAAATTCTCAGTTTACCTCAGGGCTAAAAATACTGCTTCATTAATAAGGGAACACTTGCGAAAGAGGCCTCAGATGACAATATCCTGATCTGATCTAAAGATGAAACATGAGCCAGGAGTTCCATTTCCCCAGTGGCCTTCACGTATTTTTTTCTTTGAAGTTAATCTCAGACTGGAAAATTCATCTCCAAACCTGCTTTTTTACTAACTTTTATTTGAATTCGATATCTTTCATGTTTTTCATTTAACATGTTAAAGAAGACATCTCGTATAAAATTCCTCAGCCCTGCATCCACAAGTGGAAAGAATGGTGCGGACAAGGTGAACAAATGAAAAATGTGCATTATTATATACTTTCAAAGCCCATGTTTTACATACGTATCAGCTGTTGGGATGCATGTATGGGATTTCATGTCTACATACTACACACAGGAATGCACACACATCCTAGTCCCATGGTGGCGAACCTATGGCACGCATGCCCGAGGTGGCACACTGAGGTCTCCCTGGGGGCATGCGAGCTGTCGCCCCACCACACATGCACCACACATGCCTCCTGCGAGTTGGGCTTGAAAAGGCCCTCCTACCTGCCCCGGTGCTACACTTACCTTTTCTTCCCTCTTCCAAAGCACAGCTGATTGGTGTGGCAGCGCCTATCAGCTGTTTTTCAGAAGAAGGAAATTGCAAATGGAGGGGAGAAGCGCATGTGCATGCGCAGGGGGGCGACACGTGTGCGTCTGTTTTCAGCACGTGAACAAGAAAAGGTTTGCCACCACTGTCCTATTCTGCCTACCTATGGAGATTCTCAATCATCCAGTTCCTTGTTATTCCAAAATGCTTTTCCAAAAGACAACTGGATTTTATTGGTATTTTTTCCTTGAAAACGTTTTGTTTGTTATCCAAAAAACTTCTTCAGTTCTGAAGCTTCTTCATTTCAGAAACTGTATATGTAATGTTGTCTACATCTGTATTTACAAAGTATTCTAAACTACCAGCAACTGTTTACAAACCACAGCATCTGGGTTTACATATAGTTTTAAACCATATTGTGGTTTATTTGATTTTGAAACAATGGGCAGCTCTTAACTTATGAAATGAATTCAGCACAGTTTGTACCTATGCTTAAATTAAAAAAAAAAACTCACTCATTTTCTCATTGGGATTATCACATTAAGGTACTTGAACTGTTGAAGTAAACCGAATTTCTGTCAGCTCATTTTCACAGTCAATCAAAAACCTTCATGGAGCTGCTCTGATGCGGTAGAAGCCTCAAGCATATCCTGTGCTTGAATAATTCATGATTCTGTTATCTCCAAGCTTCCTCCAATTTCTTTCTGCCAAAACCTAAATTAAACTAAAGCTGTTTTATCTCACAAAATGACAGTATTATCTAATCACAGGACGCACTACAACCTTCTCTGCACGTCGAATAGAGGTCACTTTTTGTGTGCTGCTGGTTCCTTTCTCACTTGCAGTCTAAACTGCTGCATAGTTTTTATTTCAGGACCCTACACAATTCCCCACAATTTAGCGACGGAAACTGACAAAAAGCCCTCATAATTCTATCTATTAAATACTGTGACAATTACTAATGATAGCTCCAGCTTTGGAGATTGGCCACTTTCCAAAAGCCTTCATGAACTGCCAGGTGCTTTTGGTTCCCTAGAAATAATCCCAAGAATTGGTTATTTGGCAGTCAGCTCTTCTACAGAATTTAATAATTTAATAATTTAATTTAATAATTTAACTTGTATGCTGCCCAATCCTGCGGGACTCAGGGCAGCTCACAACAATAACAAACATCATTACATATATTTAAAATCCCCCTAAAATTGCAATTTTTGTGGGTTAATCTAATCTGGCTTGCCGGAACAGCCAGGTCTTGAGTGCGTTATGGAAGGTTCGCAGGTCTGGGATGCTCTGGAGCTCTGGAGGTAGATCATTCCAGAGGGCGGGGGCCGCTGTGGAGAAGGCCCTCCTCTGTGGGATTGCCAGGCAACATTGCCTGGCCAATGGTATCCGGAGGAGGTCAATCCTATATGACCTGGGAGGCAAATGGTGGCAGAAGGCAGTCTCGAGAGTAACCCAGTCCAATGCCATGTAGGGATTTAAAAGTGATGACCACCACCTTGAATTGGACCTGGAAGCCTACTGGGAGCCAGTGCAAGTCGCACAAGAGTGGTGTGACATGGGAGTATCGAGGAACCCCCATGACTACTTGCGCGGCCACATTCTGGACAAGCTGAAGCTTCCGAATACTTTTCAAGGGCAGCCCCAAGTAGAGTGCATTGCAGTAACCTAGCCATAAGGTGATGAGGGCATGAGTGACTGTGAGTAATGCTTCTCGGTCCAGAAAGGGTCGCAACTGGCGCACCAGGTGAACCTGGGCAAAGGTCCCCCGGCCACAGTCATTAAATGGTCTTCTAATTTTAGCTGTGGATCCAGAAGGACTCCAAGTCACGAACCCTCTCAAAGGGGTCAACACCTTCCCCGCAATTTCCAATGATGTTAAATGTTGGATGGTCCGAGAAGTAGGGACCCAGAGTCACTCGGTCTTGTAAGGGTTGAGTTTGAGCCTGAGGGCTGTGGGGGTCAAATCCAGACCCCCACAGCCCTCAGGCACTGGGACAATACTTTGGCAGCCTCACAGGGTTGGTTCAGGGTGGAGTTGAACAGTTGAGTATCATCAGCATACTAATGATACTGCACCCCGAACCCTCAAATGATCTTACCCAGCAGTTTCATATAGATGTTGAATAGGAGGGGCAAGAGGACTGAGCCCTGAGGCTCAGACCCCGCAGACCAGGGGTCTCAGGCTCAACCTCTGCCCTCCTATCAACACCATCTGCATATGGTACAAGAAGTAGGAGAAGAACCAGTAAAGCACGGTGCCCCCCACTCCCAACCCCTCGACCCGTTGCAGAAGGATACCATGATTGATGGTATCAAACACCACTGAGAGGTCAAATAGCACCAGGATAGAGGAATGACCCCTTTCCCGGGGTCACCAGAGATCATCGACCAATGCGACCAATGCCATCTCTGTGCTGTGCCCAGGTCTGAAACCGAACTGAAAGGGGTCTAGATAATCCGTTTCTTCCAAGGACTCATGGTGCTGTAGTGCCACCACCTTCTCAACAACCTTCCCTAAAAAGAAAAAGTTGGAGACTGGATGGAAGTTCTTTAATTCAGCTGGATCCAAGGCAGGCTTCTTGAGGAGGGGTCTCACCACCACCTCCTTCAAGGCAGATGGGCAGAACCCCTCTCTCAAGGAGGCATTTGTAACTGCTTGGAACCAGCCTCGTGTCACCTCCTGACTGGTCGAAACCAGCCAGGAGGGGCATGGGTCCAATGAACAGGTGGAGGCGCTCAAAGCACCCATGCCTTGTCCACTTCCTTAGGGCCAACTGGATATTATTATTATTATTATTATTATTATTATTATTATTATTATTATTTATTATTATTAATTATTATTATTATTATTATTATTATTATTATTATTATTATTATTAATTTGATTTATATCCCACCTCTCTTCACCCA
>JANHGC010003250.1:132451-143402 GCA_027560395.1 Boaedon fuliginosus | reverse complement strand
GTTGAGTCTGAGCCTATTGGTCCCCATCCAGATCTTCACATCCTCCAGGCACCGGGACATCACTTCGGCGGCATCATTAATTCAATCAGGGGCGGAGATGTATAACTGGGTATCATCATCACATCTGGACTGCAAAAACCTGTTCAGCAATTAGCTGACAGTACCTCTCTGCTACCTACTGTTTCGAGTTTTTTGAATGGTACTATGCTTACTCATAATAAAGTTCAATATCTAACTGATGTTGGCAAAAGAAACCCAAAGAATTACACTAGCCTTATTAGAAGCAGTTGCCCACAGGAAAGGATTTTAAAGAATCTTCATCTAAAATTCTTTAAAGGGACACATACAATAGAAACACCACTGTGAACGTGGTAGAGATAAAAAAACCAAGTAGTAGGGAAAGAGAAATAGTTCACTATAAGAAACCCTGACAATTAAAACCAACCATGCTAGACTAGATAGGAAAACAATCTTACTTTGTAGAAACCAGTCTGCCTTGTTATTATATAACCAATGCTATAATCTCATTGTGAAATAATGCTTCTACAGACCTTCAGTTATTAGTCATGTACAGAAGTCTATCCTGCTGCTTTCAAACTGGCAATACAACAGAAAAAATAAGGAGGCAGATTTCATAAACACAATTCCTTATTTCTAAAGATTTGGAAGTCTCTGCTGATTGTTAGCGGCTAAAAAGGAAGCCATTCAATTATTCAGATATTTTAGCACTGAAGTAAAGATCTTTCTCTCTTGTATGCCCAGCATCCATTTGTAGACCATCAAATAAGTTAGGTGGTCATTTATCCTACCAATTTCACAACATCTCAAGCACAAAATAAGAGACACACATTCTTTACACAATTATTCCAGACACAGTGTACTCAGGCTTTGTTTCATTTCTATACTTAAAAGATCCTAGTTTTCAATAAGCTGGTATTGCTCAGTCGCTGAAAACTTACAATAAGTTTCAAGACAACTGCTGACTATTCCCTATTGCACTGAAGAATCTCATTGCCTATATTTACTGGTTCAACTATAACAATATAGGATTTTATTACTTGTTTTTTATTATGTTGTAGAGCACACAATCTTATCAAAGTGTTATTGAGAATAATGATGCGTATCATCTTTCACTTCTGTAAATATCTCTTATTAATTAGATGCCTAGGGCTATCAAAATAGTAAGCTTGATTTCATGCAAAGATTTAATCTTCATATTACTATGAATCAAGCTTGTTCATCTACGGAAGAGATTAGCCCAGCTACAACCGTCAGTAAATAAAATATATTGATAAAGATTAACTAGCATTTATAGTTGGTGAAACTGCATGAAGAGACCTCGGTATCTGTTGCAGATATTTGCTGCAAATAAAACTTTCCAGCTCATTTTTCTTTGGATGGAATACAGAAGATTTTAAACCATTACCTCTCAGGTTAGTATTCTGCAGTTGTATTGGGTTAGAGTTCTTCAAATTCCCAACCAACACAGGAGTGGCCATGATGGTTGGAAATGTTATATTTTGTGCTTCAATACATCTGGATAGACAGGCAGATAAAATGTATATTATTTATAATTTAGATTTCTATAAGTTGACCCACGCAGCATGGATTCTGGGCAATATACTATTAAAACCAATGCAATAACTAAAACACAACTGAGCTAACTTTAAATAAGAGTTACATATAACAAGGCGAATAATATTCTATAAGCAAGGCAGATTATACATAGAATGAGCACAAAACCAACCTATCTGGGTGTTTGGGGGAAAAGCCATGTTTCAAAAGATTATTTAAAGATTAGCAGGGTCATGGCATTACCTCTGAGGCAATGTTATTCCAGAAAGAAGGCAGAGTTCACAACAGAGAAAGCATGCTTTCTAGGTCGTAGGAAAGCACAGCAACCATTTTTAAAACATGTAGCTCAGCTTGCTGATCAGCATACATAAATAATTCTCCATCAATATGTTTGATGATTTTATTTGCAGAGTTCTTCCATATGAAAATGTACAGTTTTGAATTTAGAATCCCATTTCTATACGCCCCACAAAATAATTTGTTCTCATTTCCTCTATTCATTTGTTATCCCAATTATATGACATTTTTCCTGGAAAAATACCTGCCACTTCTTGTATCATTCTGTCGCATATTCTTGATGAAATGAATCTTCTTAAAGTTCTTTGGTCTGGGTGAGCCTGACAGTGTCCGGCATCTAAAAAATAATGACATTGAAAGAATTAATTTTTTTCTGTAGAGCTGAATCTCTCGGCACAAAAACAAGAAGGCAATTATTCAAGTGACCTCTTCCCTACTAAATTTAAGGAATTTATAGCAATTTCAGAGTGTAGAAATAAAAAAGAAACGTACGTTTAAAAAATAAAACAATGTATTTAAAAACGAAACATAATGCTTATGCTGTAACTGTCCTTAGGAAAGCTGATTACAAAAGAACGAAACATTTTTTCTCTCACAAGAATTTTCTGATTATGCATCTTAAAGTGTGTGTTATAATTTCTGTGTTTCAAAATATTTGGGAGTGAGTGAAATTCTGTCTCATATAAATAACTAGATGCATGAGATTTTCCAAATATTGTTTCTGCCTCCTTTTTTTTATTTTCCGTTTGCCAACGAGATTTCAAAATGGAATAGATTTGACAACTAAGGAGGTATGATGATATACAAAATACTAATTATAACATTCATTTTATAATGAATGTAACAACTCCAAGACAACTGCAAAAACCGCTTTCTTTTAAAGAAAATGTTACACAATGTTGCTTATTAGTGAATAACTACCCATCCAAAGCTGTTCTTTGTATTTATATATATATATATTGTCTTAGTAAAAACAATATTCTTGGAAGTGGGATTGTTAATTTCTGGATGGATTATTTTATTTTTGTAGGACAAATAGGAAATGTCTTTTATAGGAAAGAAATATTCCTATCTTAAGAACAGGAAATTACAGACCTAAAGTAATTAGAGACAAGTGTTTACAAGCTCCAATGGACAACTAAAATTAGTTATTTTCCTGTCAACATTCAAACTGGCAATACTTTAATTCAAAATGCTCTGGGTTTTCTGTGGTGAAGAATTGAGGAAGGGAAGAGAGAATAGCAGGTATGGGAAAAGTTTTAGGACTTATGGGACTCTGCTCAGAGTAACATGGCTATATAAATTTGATAAATAGTTGAAATGTATGCAATACTTAGCTTTTTTATATTTTATAAAATATATTTTTCTAAATATTTAAACAATAATTATAAACATTATTCATATGGATTTTTACACATTTTAATTTTTATACAAATGCAGCTACAAACTACTGAACTATAAGAAAATTAGTTAGCATCTCTGATTTTTGCCTATTTAAGAGAAACTGGAAACTATTTCTGCAATTTTGCTGTTTATCAAATAGAAGAAAAGTTTAAGAGAAAAGACTAATACTATTGCATTTTAATATGTAATTTGGCAATGTTATGGATATTAGTCCTGTGTTCATGCATTTGAACCACAACTGATCACAAGATACATATAAACAATATATAAACTGCATATCCCTTCTGGAGACTTTATACTGCTAAATATGCTTATGTCCATAATTCTAATTTGCTCTCCTTGTAACATCTCCTATTGCTCATGGCAATCGCAATGGGTTCCAATTAAAACCTACCTCACTGTGAACAAAACCCCACTGGAAATATTGCCTTAAATAAATGATATGAAATATTAAACACTATTTCTTTTGGCAATTATACACATATTTAAATAATGTATAACGATACTTTTATTCTTATGAATATGCAGTTACATGCTATATAAAATAATATTTTACTACTAAGAAAGTGGTACATTTTGTCATTTATGTTTTTGCTTTAGGATACAGAAAAAGCAGACATTTTCAGTTCAGTTTAAACAATAATGAATTGATAAACTTAAGCCCATAAAGATGATATGGGGAGTTACATAATAATAGTTTTGTATTTTTCAAAAATACATGGAACTAAGAGAAGTGGCAATTTCAAATTTTTAAACGTGATTCTTTTTGCCTTTAATTTGAAACAATGGAAGCCAGAGTTAATATGTCAGGTTGCATAATTAAAGTGTCCTCCCAAAGGAATACTAAAAAATAGAAGAGGCATTAAACTCAAGGATTTCCCCAATTTTTCATCACTTCAGAGAACCCCCTCCACAATCTGGCTCCTGATAGGACAGATGTGCTACCCAGCTAATGTATTAGCACTTCTTTCTCTTTTTAACTTACTTCAGCCAGTAATCAGCAGTTTCCTCGGGAAAATTTTAGACCTTGGTTTTAGACCATCAAATAAAACTTCTGCTGTGTACTGAATCACAAGCTTTAACCCCAAGATAGATTTCCTTTTAAATAATAAGATACGGAGCAATCAAGCCGTTCTTTTGAGGGGCTCAGTTTATTTTACCAATCCAGATTCTCTACTACAGATGGCAACTTATGTCAAAAAAAAAGCTTTTTAGTTAAAGGATCTTCAGACAATGAAATCAATTCTTGATTATGATGTGCATCTAGATTTTACAACAATGAGATTTTGGGTCATCTTCACATGTTTGTGTGTGCACACTTTACTTGTTTTCTTTGCCCTCCCCAACAAAAGTAAAATGACTGTGCATGCACATCTATACAGAGAAAGCCAGGAACAGCAATATTCCCAAGCACCCCTTTGAATAAAGTAGAACTCTATTAGCTCTGATTAATCTCCTATCATAGTTTACACAGTGTTTGGCTCAACTGCTGAACAAATGAAGAGACTCATGATATAGATCATAAATTCTATATGTACACATATATTGGAAACAGATTACAAGTATTCCTCTTCTTCGCCAATAATGTTTGATTGTATAAATTATCTTTGTTTCTGGATGGTTTTTGCTTTCAAGTATATGGACAAAAGTCATTTAAAATAGTTTTAAAATTATTGGCCAGGGAAAAATCCAAATTGCACTTCAAGAACTGTTTTCTATATCTCATGCAATTTTATTTCCCCCAAATTCTTTTTTCCTTGAAGACCTCGGAAAAGATATTCAGATGCCAGGATATCTCTTTATTTACAAAGATAAAAATTATGCAAGCCATAGTATTCCCCGTGATATTCTATGGAAACAACTTGTAGGAGAGTATTGATATTTTGAATTTTGGTTTTGGAGAAGCTTTCATCACATATAGTCAAGGAAGTAAACAAATTGATCATCAAACAAATCAAACCAAACCACAGTTCCAACTTGAGGTACAAATGATCAGAATCAGATTATTCTAGTTTAGACACATTATGCAAAGACTTAGTTCTCTAGAAAACTAATTCTAATGCTGAGAATGGTGGAAAGAAAGAGAATAGCCAACAGCAAGATGGAGACTCACTCACTGTGATGATGGGTACACTGTTAAAACATCAGGTTAGAGATAGATTGTCATAAAGAAAATCTATGTGGTTGCTAACAGTAGCCAATATCTTGATGGCACATAATCATTCAATCCACCCATCAATCAATCAATCACACCATACTTTTGGTAAACAACAATGAAAGTTTGGAAAATATCTTTAGAGGGCCTGGCATGTCTATATCTGCAAAGATCAGTATTATGCAAATAGGTTTCTCTCTGATACTCTGTAGAAGTGAAAGTTGGACTTTGAAGCAGCAAGATAGGAAGTGTATTGATACTTTTGAACTTTGATATTGGAAAAAACTCTGGAGAATATTATGGAAAGCCAACAAAACAAATAAATGGGCATAGAACATAGAATATGTAATCATAGAATCACCCAGAATTTACCACTCAAGGCTTAAACTCTTACAGTTTATAATATGCTTATTGTATAAACAACAACTTCATCTGGCAGAAAAAATACTCAGAAAGAAGCATTCAAAGTAATTCAAAGAAACTCTGCCTTAATTAAGTCACTATGAAGACTTGAAATTCCGTTTTTAGTTTTCAAAATCCTGTCTTTACTCCAGACTGTGTTAAATACCCCATTTTTTTGGAGTACAAGATGCTTTTTCCACCCCCAAAAGTGGGTGGAAATGTCTGCGCGACTTATACAGCGAATGTTGCCGAAGCCCCGCTACCTGCCGCCCCGCACCTTTCGGCCCCTATCCCCTTGCAGCAAACAGCCTGTTTTATTAGCACAAGCAGCTTGCAGAAAACAGCCTGTTTTATTAGCACAAGCAGCTGATTGTCGGTTGGATCAGCCTCTTGACCACCAGCTGTTTCAGGTTGCAGGGATTGCCATAGCCTATTGCCGCCTCCACATGCCCCATTTTTGGCCTCCACACGCCTCATTTTTGGCCTCCGCATGCCCCATTTTACGCCTGCTCCGATCCCCGCCACCTGAAAATGGGGCGCACGGAACCCAAAAATGAGGCGTATGGAGGCTGAAAACAGGTTTGCGGAGGCCAAAAATGGGATGCGCAGAGGCAGCAATAAGCAATGATAATTCCTGCAGCCTAAAACAGCTGATTGTCTGGAGGCCGATCCAACCGACAATCAGCTGCTTGTGCTCATCAGGCTGTGCTGAAGGTGAAATAGGCTGTTTGCTGTTTGCTGCAATGAGGCAAATTGCTGGGATGCAAATTTCTTTTTTCTTGTTTTCCTCCCCAAAAGCTAGGTGCGTCTTATACTTCGGAGCATCTTATACTCCGAAAAATATGGTATACCTCACTGAAAACGGTACGAAGATCCCATGACATTGCTCAGTTGCAAAGCATTATTATTATGATATATTATAACAACATACCAAATAAACAAAAACAGGAGTGTAACAGGAATAATCTTCCTCTTAAGGGCTTTGAGTTTAAAAGAGCTCATTTCCTTGTTTTTTTTTATTCTTCTGAAGTTAGCATAAGAGAGAGATGAGACAAAGCAGCACCTTTACTTTGCTGTACAAATTATAGGTGCTTTAAAGAAAGTAGCCTGAAAATTGCTTTTGAAACATAAAATGTGATTAAACGAGCAAAAAAGACCAGTTAAGAAGTACTGCTTAGTACTTCATATGTTCTTGGTTTATATTTTGATAATTAGAACAAAGTGTGATTTAGTAAAACTGGCTTCAAACTGAAGATGGAGTAAGGAGAGAATCTAAGTATTTAATTGCAAAGTCCTCGAAACATTTTTTAATAAATAAGATAGGCTTTTCCCCCCTTAAACCCTAGAAAGAATCTGGAAACAAAGAGCATGGATTTATAGAAACTTGACAAGGAAAGTCAAAACATCTTAATTAGAGGGTTAATTAGAAGGAAAACCTAATTGACATGGTCTCTGCAAATGTTAGGTTCTCTCTTACAAGATTTTAGGAATATTTTTTGAGAGGTACTCGTTAATCCTATGTTAACCACTTATAGTTGCAATATACAAATTGGGCAACTATATATTTTATTTACTTAGCTAATTAAACATAGAAGCCACCTGACTCCAGATAATTTGGGACATCTTACAATATAAAATTAGAAAGTAACAAAAAACTGACCCCCAAAAAAGAGTCACGTACACCCAGAAAACATACAATATGCAGTAATGAAAAAAATAAACAACAGGGGCTCAATATACGCCTTGGCTGCCTCGAGTTCCCCTTCACTGAGGAAGAGAGGCGGGTATAAATCTAATAAAATAAATAAATAAATAAATAAATAAATAGCCCCAAGTTTGAGAAACTAACCAAGTCTTCAAAGACTTCTGGATTACCTTCAGGGTGGTAGCCATATGAATTAATTGAATAAACCAATCAATAAATATTTTGCGACATTTAAAATCATTGGACAAAGTGTCTACTACAAACCTTTAAGCTGATTCAGCTGCCATGTGATAAAAAAAACAAAATCATTTTAGGATTCTTAGCTAAAGAACAGCAAAGAGTAAAAATAAATGATTTATTTTTACCCTGGAAGGAAGTAAAGCATAGGGTTTCAACTGTAATAGAACTATACTAAATTATCTAGAATTAGGAACAAGCAATGAATTGGTTAAGTCTACTGATGAAATATGATGATTAAAACCAAAAGAGACAGCAAAGTAGTCTAAAACTTTGTTTTCCAATCTAGGAAAATTAAGATATATAATGGGGCAAAATACCTCCAGGCCACCAATTTCTAAATATGGTTAACCCAGGCATTTGCAAGACTAAAGGGAAAATAATATCCCAGCAAAGTAGATAACATTTATTGCAGCAAGCAATTTTCCTAAAATCAGCCTCCTCAAACAGTAGTGTTTCTTGCTTTAACATGGGTGGTCCATTTGTGATTCCGTGGCTGTATGAGCACAAAATCCCATTTTTCCAGAGGTCTAGGAGTCTCTTGTGATTATGAGGTTGAAAATACATGGGCCAGCCCAGTTAGAGGTGGGATATGCTAGGACAGCTCTAAGTCATAAATATTTTACACCACTCCTGTGCAATAAAATCTACTTTAATTTTCTCTTAATCTTCTCCAAAAACTTCCTTACATCTTTCCTTCGCTTTCCCTGAAGTGAAGGCAGTGATGATAGAAGGCTGGCCTCTCTTGGTTTACTTCACTTCCAGAACATACACCCCAACAAAATTTGTGTACTCTCATTTTTTAATTTCTTTTGCTGTCCAGTGACAACCTTCACATTTTTGGTGCTGGTTCTGAGTTAGCAAATCTCTTTTATATTTGTGATATTTTTTTGCTAATAGTCAGAACAAGATTACTGATTGTTCTGACTATTACTGTAGCTATTTAGCTTATCTGAGGTTCGTTTGAAGAAAAAGAATATGAACTACATCTCTAAAGTTCATGACTAACTAGTTAGTGCCCCTCATTCCTTTTATCATACAATTAAGAACCCAGATATGCCTGCCTTGAGCTTTTCCATTTAATCATCTTGCATAAGAACACAAAAATATGCCTAGTAGACCAGAATGGATTTTGTGAAACATCACAAATTGGAGGATTTTGTTCTCACACTACAGTAAGTTACTGCACAGATCACTGTTAGCTTCAGTGAATACAAACTGCCTCTGAATTCTTATTACATAATATGTAAATGACAGAACAACATATACAATATAAATCAGAAAAAACTCACCTCCTTAAGGGAGCGTTTTCCTCAATGTCTTCCAAAGTCTCCAGTGAAGATCTCTGGGAAATTAGCCGACGTCTCTCAAGAGAAAAAAAAAGAAATTAAATTTTTGAAACATGCAAATTGAGAGAGTTTGGAATGGCAACAGGTCAGAATGGCCATATAGTGGTAGACATGCTGTTGAAGATGTAAAGTACTAATTAAACAATAGTTTATTCAAACTGGTACTGATAATTTCTCTATTTTAAACTTTATATTACAACCTATTTTAATATAAAATTATAGTATTTTTTTTAAATCCAAGATGACATTATTTAGAGATAAACCATTCTAGATTGGTCCTACAATAGGATATATCCAAATTATACAGACGTGTTACAGATCTTATAAAAATGTAAGCAGACTGGCTGATAGAAAAAATAATAAAAGATTTTCACTGTCAATAAATTGTTCTTCAAAAAAAAACCTGTTTACAATCTGCCAATCAAAAGGAGCTTTGTGTTTGAACTCGCTCCTCTTCTTGGCCTTTGGATCCTCAGCCTAACTCGTTTACATGATATTATTCTGGTTTAAAACCCTGAGTGGAGGAACATATAGCTTTGTGCATTAATCAGTACAGGTAGCAAGCACAACTGGGAGTAGCAACTCGGTTGTTAAGTGAAGTGGTCACTAAGTGAAATCACAATTGTACTTATACTGTAATGTCAGTTTTCTGTTGCTTTGCAGAGCTATGAAGGTTGTAAATGAGAGGATAGGTTAATTTTTCATTACCACTATAAAAAATGGCTGATAAACAAGGTAATCGCTAAGTCAGGACAACCTATGTTTCTATTTCACACATCACATTAAACATGCAGATCGAATTTAATAAGCAATATATATGAAACTATGTTCTGCATCTGCACACATCCTCCTTTTAATTGGGAATTAAACACTGAGACTTAATTAAGACTTAAATAAGTCAAATTATTATTTGACTTACAACAGTTCACTTAGTGACAGTTCAAAGTTACAATGGCACTGAAAAAGGTGACTTTTAACATTCATTCTTATTATTTTCCTTGTATATAGGGGAACAATAATGGCACCCCACAAACTGCCAGATAGAACTGCAATCTTCACAAACAATAAACAAGCTGCAGAACAATTCCATAAATTCAATTTTATGGCATCAAATGTGTGTCAACTCCTAGTAATCACATATATCTTTCTTCAAGGTCATCTGTTACCAACCTGGTCCTCCAAATCTTCCAATTAATATTCTGTAAATTAAGAATATAGAGAGACTTCCGGCTTGACTTCCAGAGACGGGGCAGCGGAATTGGTGGGGCTCCGCAATTCCGCACCCGAATTACTGGCCTGAGGGTCCTTAGAGGGACCTAAGTTTCCCTGTAGGGGAAATGAAGTGAGGGGACATACCCTGGGGGGATCGATAGGAAACGTAATCCTCTCCCTACCCAGGTATCAGCTCTGTAGCTGACGGCTGGCTAAGAAGGCACCAAAATGGTGACCAATAAGTCGGGCTCACTCCAGATACAAGATTGAGCAGGAGGAAAGGAGAAACTTCAAACGGAGCTCACTGATAGGTGAGAGAAGATCACTGCACAGATTGAAGTCCAATGAGAATCTTGATAAAGTCTGGAACCAGGAACCTGTAAAAGTGGATAAGCGGCGACCGTAAATTTGGAAGGCAAAAGACGTCTTTTGAAGAGACATTTCTGTCAACAGCTCCTGTATTTCTAGTTGGGAACAGCCGGAGTAAGTTTATTCCGAGAAAGACATTAATTAAAAGTGTTTTATTAATGATATTTTGGGAAGTAATGGAGAAGAAAATAACGGAGACTTGTAAGGCTGTAAAAGAGGACTGTGACGCACTTTCAAAAGACCTGA
>JANHGC010003250.1:116248-132351 GCA_027560395.1 Boaedon fuliginosus | reverse complement strand
CAGTGAAGTTGAGGGCTGTGCTGGCGGTAGTGTAAACTACCAGTAGGTCCAACCATGCCAGAGAGGTCTCAGCTGAGAAACAGAACTGAGTGCACCCAACAACCCATGAATCATGGTGAAACACAACCAAAAGAAGCCTATACCGGCTCGGTCATCGCCCGGGTTAACAAGGCCCGCAGTGGCTGTTGATGAACCTGGGCATCCATCGATAAGTGGACCACAGATCTTGGGTCCCATTGCTGAGCAACCAGGGCATGGGCCCGTAGGGTTACTGGAAACTGAACAACCTCAGAAATGGCAGAAATATACTTTGTCAGAGAATCAGACAGTCATGAAATGCTACTACAAAGAGGAACCAGAAAAATGAGGTTACCAAAAATGGATGTACCAATTATGGAAACAAGAATACCCGAACTCTAAGATAAATGAATTATGATTAGCCGACCAGTGAAGATATATCACCAGGAACAAGGTGTTCAGTGAAGTTGAACTAGAAGAAATACGAAAAAGTTGTGAAACTGGAGTTCAGCAAACTGCTCAAATGGCAGAAGAAAACACTCCAACAATACCTGGAGACATTGAACAGCCTGAACTTGAAGAAAATGTGGATATTTTGCAAGAACTTGAACGACAAGAAGCTGAATTTATTGTTGAAACACCAAGAGTGCTCACTACAAGGCAGCAAGAACTGAAGGATAAAATCTTGGCACATGCTGCATCAAATGCAGAAAGGACAAGACTCCCGATGTTGAAGACTGTGCCTAGAAAATGTTTGGCACCACTGATGGAAGATGTAAACTCTGCACTTGCAACAGTCCAGATAACATCCATCAAACAGACAAATCAGCTCGACTACAGTGCAGCAGTAATAGCAACAGAAGAACTAGGGATCCAACAACTGAATCCCCCTAGAAAATAGTCTGGAAAACCACAGTGGAAAATCAGGTTGGAACGTAAAATCAAGAGCCTCCGAGCAGATGCAAGCAACTTGAAAAACCTGCAGGAGAAAAAGCTGAAGAGCGGCAAGATCACAAAATATCTGATCAAAAAATACTGGCTAAGTACAAGAAAAATCGGAGAAACATTGGAAATTGTGAAGCAGCAAATAACAGTAACAGCCAGAAAAATCAAAAGATGTGAAGATAGGGTCATCCAATACAAAGAAAACCAGTTGTTCCAATCAGATCAAAAATGGTTCTACCAGAGTCTGAATCAGAAGGCAGATACAAAAATTGAAAACCCTGAGAAAACAACTACTACTCAGTTCTGGAAAGACCTGTGGGAAACTGAGAAAGATTACAACAGAAATGCTGGGTGGATCCAAGACTTTGGGAAGAAATTATCCAAGAACAAAATGGACAAGATGGAAATAAAAACTGATATGATCAGCAAAAGAGTGCAGAAAGTTAAAAACTGGACACCACCTGGCAATGGTCAACTGCATGTGTTTTGGCTCAAATACCTGACCAGCCTGCATGGAAAAATGACTGAAAAATTCAATGAAATGCTGCGGACAGGTCATATAAGTGAATGGTTAACAACTGGCAAAATTTACTTGATTCAGAAGGACCCAACAAAAGGGGCAACACCTGGAAATTGCAGACCAATAACTTGTCTACCAATCATGTTCAAACTGCTAGCTGGCATCATCGCTGATAGAACCCAGTAGAGCAGAAAGGAAACAAACGAAGAAGTAAAGGCACAAAAGATCAGCTCCTCATTAACAAAATGATTCTGGAGAACTGCAAAAGCCAAAAAACTAACCTGCATATGACTTGGATTGACTACAAAAAAGCCCTTGACTCATTGCCACACAGCTGGATCATCAAGTGCCTGGATGTCATCGTGATACACAAAAGCATTGGCATTCTCATTGAAAATGGGATGAAGAGCTGGAAAACAGAAATCTTTGTCAGAAATGAAAGCTATGGACTGGTTAACATCAAATAACTGGTTAACATCATTTTCCTTGACTGGGGAAATGAGGCGGGGTACAAATCTAAATAAATAAATAAATAAATAAATGCAGGATTTTCCAAGGTGACTCTTTGTCACCCCTGCTGTTCATCATCGCCTTGATCACCCTGTCAACAATTCTGCAGAAGACAAATTTGGGGTACCAAACCGCCAAAGTTTCACGCAAAATTTCCCACCTATTGTATATGGATGATCTGAAGTTGTACAGAAAATCAGAAATTGAAATACAGTCACTGACCAACTCAGCCCAAATTTTCAGCACTAACATCAGCATGGAATTTGGCCTGAACAAATGCACCACAGTGGCTCTGAAGAAAGGAAAAATCACTGAGAGTAAAGGAATCGAAATGCCCAATGGACAAGCCATCACGTGCCATTGGTCTGAAGCCTATAAATACCTGGGCATACTGCAACTGGACAATATCAAGCATGGGCAAGTGAAAAATGTGGTCAGTAAAGAATATATTCAAAGGGTCAGAAAAGTTATGAAAAGCAAACTGAATGGTGGCAACACCATTAAGGCCATTACCATCTGGGCCATACCTGTCATCAGGTATACTGCTGGTATCATAAACTGGATTCAGGCAGAGCTGGAGAGTTTGGACAAGAAAACAAGAAAACCTATGACCATCCACTATGCACTACACCCACGCAGTATGTTGACAGGCTGTACTTCCCCAGAAAATCAGGAGGTAGAGGACTCTTGCAAGTGAAGCCGACAGTTGAAGAAGAGAAGCATGCACTGGCAGATTACGTAAAAGACAGCATAGAACCAGCTTTAATGGAGGTCAACAACAAGACGCTGCTTAAAGTGCAGCAAACAAAGAGTCAATATCAGAAAACAATGCAAACACAGGCTGACAGCTGGCACAGCAAACATTGCATGGGCAGCTCCTTGAAAAGATCGAAGGAAAAGTAGATAAGGAAAAGACCTGGCTATGGCTTACCAACGGAACATTGAAGAAAGAGACAGAAGGCCTGATTCTTGCAGTTCAGGAACAAACCATTAGAACAAATGCAATCAAAGCCAGAATAGAAAAATCTGCTGATGACCCCAAATGCAAACTCTACAAAGAAGCAGATGAAACCGTCGACCATATATTGAGCTGTTGCAAGAAAATTGCTCAGACTGATTACAAGCAGCGCCACAACACAGTTGCTCAGATGGTGCACTGGAACTTGTGTCACAACTACCATCTGCCTGTAGCAAAGAACTGGTGGGATCATAAGCCTGAAAATGTGGCCAAAAATGAGCATGCAAAACTACTGTGGGACTTCCAAATACAGACTGACAAGGTTTTGGAACACAATTTCCCTGATATCATGATTGTGGAAAAGGAAAAAGTGTGGATCATCGACATTGCCATACCTGGTGACCGTAGAATTGATGAAAAACAACTTGAAAAAATCACCCAATATCAGGACTTGAAAATCGAACTGCAGAGACTCTGGCATAAATATCATATAGACAATGGCCTCTTTCATAGCTGAATTGCAGACCTTCTTTTTGGCCATGCAAGCACCTAAGAAGAAGCAAAGAAAACGCCCATGCTCTTCAGACCAGGACTTGGACCCAGGGTGTCTCTCACCTCCCCAAGCCTTAGGAGTTCTCAAGCCCCATCCTTACAAGTTCTCCCAGACCTGTCAAGAGAGGAGGTGGAGGAGGAAGAGACCTCTAGGGATCCCACTCAATAGGGGTCCTCCTCAGAGTCGGGAGAGGTGGAATCATCTGAGAAGGAGGCTTCACTGCCTCAGGGTCGTTCTGACCACCTGTTCGCCCCTGAGTCCTTCCAGAAGGTCCTCGGCTATAGTCTCTACCTTGGACCTAGCAAGCCCGGGAGAGGAGGAACCCCCGGTGCTATCCACGTCTAGTTCAGGCTATAATAGCCTCGGTGGTGCAGTGGTTAAATGCAGACTTCTGGTTTGACTTCCGGCAACAGGGCAGCGGAATTGATGGGGCTCCGCAATTCTGTGCTCAAATTACCAGCCTGCGGGTCCTTAGAGGGACCTAAGTTTACCTGTAGGGGAAACGAAGCGAGGGGGCAAACCCTGGGAGGTCGAGAGGAACCATAATCCTCTCCCCTGTCCAGGTGTCAGCTCTGTAGCTGACGGCCGGCTAAGAAGTCACCAAAATGGTGCCCAATAAATCGGGCTCACTCCAGAAACAAGATTGAGCAGGAGGAAAGAGGAAACTTGGAATGGAGCTCACTGGTAGGTGAGATAAGATCACTGCACAGATTGAAGCTTCAATGAAAATCCTGATAAGGTCTGGAACCAGGAAGCTGTATGCGGCGACTGTAAATTTGGAAGTTTTTTGAAGAGACATTTCTCTCAACAGCTCCTGTATTGCTAGCTGGGACCGGCCGGAGTAAGTTTATTCCGAAAGACACATTAATTAAAAGCGTTTTATTAGTAATATTTCGGGAAGTAATGGAGAAGAAAATAACAGAGACTTGTGAGGCTGTAAAAGAGGACTGTGATGCGCTTTCAAAAGACCTGACGGAGATACGTGATTTGGGACTTAAAATTTTGGCAATAATAGGCAAATTAGATGGAAAAGTGGACTCTTATGAAATGGAAGGAGCAGCCAGCCAGATAGAACAACTGCAGCAGGAGAAATTAAAAGAGATAGAGAAGGGGAAAGAAATGGGGGAACAACTGGCTGCTAGCGGAACGGAGAAGAAAATGGCATCGGAGATCCGGAGGCAAAAGAGTGATATTCGAACATATTTTTTGAGAAAGAGATGTACCAACAAGAAACAGCAGGGAGGACTGGCCGAAAGACAGTTGGAAAAGCGAGAACCAGGAGACAAAGAAAGGCGAAAGTCCTGGAGGAACACAGCGGAAGACAAGAAAGGGATTAAGATGGCTGATAAAGGGAGAGAACTATGAAAACAAACGGGGCTACAGAGAGAGACCCTCTGAAGAGAAGAAGACGTGATGAGGGATAGAGACTGATCAGTGTAAAAGTTGACCAACAGCAGACTTAAACGCAAGGGATTA
Organism: Boaedon fuliginosus; assembly: GCA_027560395.1. Lineage (NCBI taxonomy): Eukaryota > Metazoa > Chordata > Lepidosauria > Squamata > Lamprophiidae > Boaedon > Boaedon fuliginosus. The sequence continues at coordinate 127,371 of JANHGC010003250.1, read as the reverse complement.
TAACCGGAGGAGGGAATATGGGGGAGAGAAAGACAAGGGTTGGATATTGATTAAAGTTTTTAAAGATTTTTTTAAATATTTAAATGTACCATTTTAAGAGATATGAATGTTAGATAAAAGCTTTCTTAAATTCTTCTCTCTCTTTTCTGTGTTTTCTTTCCTTTTTTGGTTTCTTTTTTCTGTTTTTTCTTTTTCTTTTAAATAAATAATGTGATAGGATGTGATGAATACAGGGAAAGTTTTTAATGAAATACTAACGATGTAATTGTGGCTGTTGGGGTATATTATTTGTTGGAATAAATAATGAAAATTGGAGGAGGGGGGGATAGGAGATAATTATTTTTAAAGAGAGAGAGAGAGATAAAACTGTTTTTAATATATGAAATAATTTAGAAATGTAATGAATTGAAAGAATAAAAATTTTAGAAAGTCAGTAAGAATGTAACTGTATTGTTGACTCTGTTCGAACCAAAGAGATGTTTTGTCACTTGGTAATGACCAAAGAGGTGATCTAAATTCATCTTCTACGAATTTGATTAACATATGATTTATGTTATTTATTATGTTGTAAAGGTCCCACGGGATTGGGAAGCATACAAATTAAATAATAATAATAATAATAATAATAATAATAATAATAATAATAATAATAATAATATCTATTACTAGAGTTTCTTGTGATGATGGAACATCTTCTAAAATATCTTGCACACTAACATTCCTACTGTACACAGTTTTGGTATACGCCTTCCATGTTTGATTTTTTAAATTAGTTACTATCTGTCCATTAGCATCCTATAGCATACCAATTTAAGGTTGGCGGCTCCTTTTGAATTGAGATCAGGCTTCATTTCTCTTTCCTATGTCATACAATTCAACCACATTTTTGTTCTTAGTGTTTCCAACATTGGCATTTCAGTATCCAATCACAAGCAGCAGAACTTGCTTGCAAGTTCTGATGAGTTGAGATTAAATATTACTATAAAACCCATCAACTTCCTCTTCTGCTTCACTGGTTGGAGTATAAACTTGGATAATCATCCTATTAACAGATTGTATGTGAAATGTATGTAATATTCAATTATTGCTTGTAATAAGTCCACATTTCAATATTTCTCAAGCTATATACCATTTACACTTTGAATCTTATTATTTCTCAATATGCTCAGTGTGCATGGCTTCCTTTTCAACAATATTTCTCCCATTAATATATATAGTAATTCTTTCAATTCAAGTTTTTAATGTATTATTTTCATTCACACAATAATCTGAAAAATATTTCTTCCAGCATCCTTAAATATTCTTTGTTTTCTTGACTACATTTTTTGAAACAATGCTTCCTCTCAATATTCATTATACAATAACTTTCTTAGATTCTTTCTTTTAAATTCTTGTATCTTTTTTCTTTTTCTTTATTCACAATCTCTTTTATTTCATTAATCTACCCAGCAATCTTTTTTGGCATTTGGTAAGGTAATTTTTTACTTCTGTTCTAAGCAATTACTATACCCTATTTCCTTATAGCCATTTTTCATTCCTCTATGCATTATGTTTTCCAATATTGTTTCTATATAGGACTTGTATTTTATATTTCTGCAACTCTTCTACTTACATTCTCATTTCTTTCATTTTTTTTTAATATATCAATTTTTCCCAATATTTACTACTTCCTCCCCAAAATTGTTGTAAATAAATAAGTAAATAAATCAATATGTAATGTAAGATTCAATTGCATCCAACATTACATTCACAGAATTATAGAATGGTGAAATTCATCTAGGTCAGGTTGTCCTAGGAAATGTAAGAGGCCGGCCCACATCACTTTGGCCCAGTCTACCCAATGCAAAGAGGAAACATGCCAGCAATTTGGGGAGTGTCATCAAGCTGGCCACACCCACCCAGTGAGTAGTATCAAGCTGGCCAAGCCCACCCAGTTTGCCACACCTACCCAGTCGGCCACGCCTGCCGGCTCCCCAAAGTCAACCATAGCCCTGATGCAGCCCTCAATGAAATTGAGTTTGACACCCCTGATCTAGGTCCATCCTCTGCAATGTGCAGGAAAACCAATTAAACTATCTTTGAGAGGTGGCTGTGTTAATAATTTTCAGAACTGTAGAACTCATCGCTCCGTAATTGGCTGGTTCCACTGTAGTACTGATTTTATTTTTGGAAAGTTTTCCCTTGTGTTTAAACAAGGTGTAGATAGCTCTAACTTGTACATGTTATTTTGGCAGTGGTTTGCTCTTCAAGTTTGTTTCCATTAATTACCAAATGTTTTATTACCAGACTAGTTACAGAATTCCCACTGATGATGTTACCTAGTCTGGTAACAAAACTTTTGGGAATTAAATGGAAACAAGCTTGGAGAGCAAACCATTGCTAAAATCTAAAGCCTGAACTAGAAGTATTTTTTACCGTACATATTATGAATTTATTTAGCAATGCAAAATAGTTGCCATTTGATTACTCTTTCATGTACTTGAACACCAATATCATACTTCCCTTCAGGCTTCTTTTCATCTGCCTGAACATCCCAAGTTCCTGCAACCTATTACCACAGGTCATATCTTTAAGTCTGTATATCGTCTTTGTTGGCATCCTTTGAGCCTATATAAGTTAAAGCTTTCAATTCTGACTTTCTCAGAGTGTCGATTACCCAACCAGTTGACAACTCACAACTGGGTCCACAAGTGACAGCTTTCATGTAATTAATTTCAGATGTAATAATTTGCATTTTATATTGCACTGGGATTTGACCTGTGTTCCCCTCACTACATATTCCATGCTACAGCCTTAAGCAGAAGAGTAGAAATAAATAATTACTATAATATTTTCTGTAGTATATGAAAGGGCAAGAGATCGTTAAAATGTCTTACAAAAACATCACTTGAATAATTTTTACAAAATAGACATGAGAGTACTACAGCAAAGAATGAACAAAACCACCACTATTTACAAGGACATGCCTATAAAGAACAGTTTCTTTCATCTGTGCATTTGACATATCAGGACTGAGGTCATGACCAGTTCTGTAGAACCCAATTAGTTCTCAATTATTTGAAAGAAGTATATTTCCTTTGGTAAAATTAATTATTTAATAATTTACTTGCAATTTTAACAGTACTAAAAATTGTGCTTTACATACTTGCCCTTAAAGAGCAAACACAATTGAACACTGGCAACTACATAATATTGTCAGATTACTTATTTTATCTGGACACACCTAGTTCCACTTAATGATTTGTAGAGTGCTTAATCAAACAAACAAATCAAACATCTTTAGATGATGCTAACAGTAACTTCAAAGTCCTAATTAAACTATGCCTCTTTTAGGGAAGTGTTGATTGTTCAGCAATTATTTAAAAACTATGCAAAGGTCAAACTGAAGCAGCAGAGTAAGTGGAACTACTTTTATTTTTTCTGGGCTGTTGTTTTTTTTTTGCCAATACCCAGCCAAGTTCCTGAATAAGCTATATTGTTTAGACCTTCCAAAAATATATCTCAGTAGTTCTATAAAATCTGTCCAAGAAATGCTGCAGAATTGTAAGTAAGTTGACCAGAAATGTCAAGAATTCAAATCAATCATGTGTCTCCACTTAGGCTACAATATTAAAAACAAGATGCAACGTGATGGAAGATGATAAAATAAAGATTATGTGTGAAAGAAAGACTATGAACATTAATTATTTTTCAAAGTATCATCAGTTTTTTTAAAAAATGAGTATAAAAGTTTATATACTTATCACTAGTAAATAAGCCATATATATTCTGATATACAATAAAAAAACCTTTTTATTTCTTATTTCATCTAATTATAATGAGGATAATTTGTCTTAAAACAATATGCTAATAATACAAGAGATAACATCAAGGGTATGCGTACCAAGCCAACATTTCATCAAAATGCCAAAACATGCATTGTTATGCCACAATATAAGTTCTGCCCCTTCTTTATTTATATTTGACAGTTTTATGCCAACACCCATTAACATAGAAAAGAGGTTAGTCTTGTCTATTTTGTTCCAACTGAATCTATTCCACCCAGTAGATCTGAGATGTTGCAAGAATTATTCTCTTTGTTAATATTTCCTGTCAACATCTTCTTTTAACCAGAGTTATAGAAAGGCCAAAAGAAGATTGTGTGTCTGTGTAAATCAGCAAATACACGTATGTGTGTGGGGAAACACACACACGCACACACATATTTGTTAAGTATCCTAAGCTTAATAACTGGTAGTCAATTTGCAGAGGCTTATTTTCAGATTATAACCAACCAAGAAACCAAGAGTAACAGAAGAAGCGTTGGGAGGGATCTTGGAAGCCTTCTAGTCCAACCCCCTGCTCAAGCAGGAAACTCTAAACTATTTCAGACAAATGGTTGTCCAGTCTCCTCTTAAGATATCTTTTAAAAATTGTATTTAAAGTTTATTTTTTTAAAAAAGTGACAGGGAAATACCCATACCAATGGTGTTATGTTTTTTACAAAAGGATTAAGCTTCAAAAAAGGAAGGAAAAATGCGCAGATCCATCTAAGATAGCAATTAGATGACAGAGAAAATCTGATTTGCAGAAAACATGAGGTTTATTAATTCTGAGACAACAAAATAGAATTGAATCTTAATCTCACTATATCTAGTTACTGCCTGTGCCTAGAAGTCTGGTCAATTAGATTCCATCCTATACCCGGAAGCTATTACCACAAGCATTGGGTTGGGACTTTATGTTTCCCAAACTTTGTTTCCCCAGTGCCAGCCAATGTTCCTATGAAAGATTCAAAAGCACAGAAACTTCCAGATAACTTCTCCCTCACAATTTATCGTTGGGGGAAGGGAGTTCTTTACCCTCAGGAATTTAGTCACCCTACCTGACCAACCTGTTCTAAGAAGCTGACTTCAAAATTTATTGATGTTTTTCCTATTATCCATCAAATTAATCCACAAGCCTTATGTCTGAAATCTTCTGTTTCAATGATGATTCATCTGATATTTTATCAGTTACTTTTTGTTCAAGAGAAACAGTCATGTCCCTTGAATTCTGCACCTGTTCTTCCCTCCCCGTCCTCCACTCTTTGTTTTGGTGAATGAATAAGAGAAGTACTACAGGGAACGAATTCTGTATTCTACCCATAGAATGAGACCATCTAGAATTCACTGGACAGGCTCCCATGAAACATGAGAGGTTGTGGGAAGAGGCAAAGACTATGTACCATACGGTGTCCAACAATTCCATCTGAATCTCGCACATATGCCTTGTCCCCATGAATTACCACTGCTATCAATAGAAAATGACTCCTAGGATGAAGAAGACTCTTTGTTTCATGCCAGAGTAGACCCTCCAATGATGGTTGCTTTAAAACAGGAAGGGAGGGTGTACCTTCCATATCTCTCTAGCTTTTTCTGTCATTTAATTTATTATCTATTTATATCCCGCATGTAATAGTTTTTCTAAATAGCTCAAGGTGGAGAACATACCCATTATTCCTTCCTCTTTCCTACTGTCCTGCAGGAGAAAGGGAGAAGGGATTCTGTGTCCATTTTTTTGGCTAGTATTTGCATTTGGGAGGGGATATGATTGCCTTCCAATACTTCTTTCTCCACCATCTTGTTGGAAAAGAATGGAACACTTCTCAGAATGGAACAACAAATAGAATTCTCAAAAGCTGACTTCACTTTTTTCCATGAAAAATGCTACTTCTATTTACTCAAACTTTCACCTAGAACCAGGTTGTACGTGGTTTTATTATTGCTACTGTCAAGCAATTGAAAATATTTGTCCTATGACTACAAATTACCATCCACTACCATTTCTGTCCACCAAGATCTGATATGAATTCATATATTAGTATCAGCTCCCATTCCCTGCCCAGCTCCTGCCAACTTAGCAGTTTGAAAGCATGGAAATGCAAGTAAATAATTGGATACTGCTCTGACAGGAAGGCTACTACGTTCCATACTTTTATTCTGGCCACATGATGACAGAAGCATTTGTCAGACAACACACCTGAGAATTGGAGATGAGCACCACCCCCTTGAGTTGGTCACAAATGGACAGGGAGACCTTTAAACCTTTATTAGGATCTTAACATGTAACAGTTTTACAAAATATTAGGGATGGGGGGCAGGAAAAAGCAGGGAATATAAAATCCCTACCCAAACCACACAAATGATAACTTTGTTAAATATATCTACTACATAATTACATAAACTGTTAACATAAACAGAAAAGCCAAGGAAATCTGATTATAGTTTTATAGTAGCTTCAGGAAGGTTTGTAAAAACAAATTATGCATACTGTAATGCAAAAAGTGACTATATTACTTTATTCATAATAGATGACGTAGATCTATCACCAAGTGGCTATTCTTTCAATTGAAAATTTAAAAAAATTGTAGGAACTTTAGAGGATCACAGAAATGAGTAACACTCAGGGGTGTTATTCAGCCGGTTCGGCCCGGTTCACAGGAACTGGTGATAATTTGCCTGGGTTTACCAAACTGGCAAATATCTTTCCTGACTAGCCTCATCCCCATCCACCCCACCACTCAGCCCACCCACTAACGTTTGCCACCAAACCACACAGTGTGCTGCACCTCACCTCCTGCCTGCTGCCTACCAGGTAAGGGCACCTAATTGCCTCCCCACCGTCCCCTCCAGCTTCCTTCCGCTTCCATCCTTCCGCCCAGTCCGTCCTGTCTTGGCCCTACGCTTCTTCCTCCGTGAAATGGCTCTTTCACAGAGAAAACAAAACTCCCCATGCAGCCCCTTACCAGTGCTAAGCAGCAATGAAGTTCATCCCAGCCGGCAGAGTTTCTTCAGTGAAAGAGCAGCTGGGCTCAGCAGCTCCTGCTGCTCTTCCCCTGAGAAAATTCCACCGGCCTGGGATGAGCTTCGTTGCTTAGCGCCAGCTCCAAGGCTTTCCACGCCATGGGCAGTGCCAGGGCAAAGCAACAAAGCTCGTCCCGGCCCAGCAGAGTTTTCTTGGGAAAAGAGCAGCAGGAGGTTGAGCCCAGCTGCTCTTCTGAGAAAACTCCGCCAGCCTGGGACAAGCTTTGTTGCTTAGCACCGGCGGATTTTGCGGGATGGAAAGGCTCAGAACAGAGAAGGGCTCATTTGGAACTTTCTACTCTGCGGACAGTGCCGGCGACTCCTCAAAGAAGATCCCGGCATCTTGTGTGTATGTTAGCTCTGCTCCAAGGAGGAGGAGAGATAGAAGCAGCAGCCACCGAGCTTGAGAAACAGCTGTTTCTCTCTGCATTCAAACTGGGTGGTTGCTTCTTCTTTCCTTCTCGGAGCTGAGCTAGCATGCACACACAGATGTCACGGCTCTGGGACAGGGAACTCTTCGAGGAGCCAACGCGTGGGCAGCAGCCTCTTTTTTGGTGTGCACGCTGAAAAAGAAATGGCCTCTCATGGCACCGGGACCTGCGAGGAGCCTCCGGTGCCGTGAGATGCGTGTATGACAACCCAAAGGTGGGGCGGGGGGGAGTGGGGAAATCAACCTACCTGTGCACCATCCATCATGTGACTGAGTGGGCATGGCCCAATGTCATTCACAGCAAGGTGCCGCCCCACCTTGACATGAGTGACACTGAGTTGGCCACACCCATTTAGTCACATGAACCACAAAGCCACACCCACCAAGCCACGCCCACAGAACCTGTGATGGGATTATTTGAAAACCACCACTGGTAACACTGGTTTAAACAGACTTACTCATTCAGATGTTACCTTTTGCCCTCTGTAAATGTGAATGGAGTGCATAAATTCTGTGTAATTGCGTAGATGTGTTTTAATCAAACTGCTTGATGAAAGACATTAGTTCAGTTCAAGTGAGTCAGCACACACACATTCACACCTACATGCATGCACACACACGCAAAAAGGTTATATTTAGGAAGTTGCAGTCCACAAATCTTAAAAGTTCTCAAGATTAAGAAATGCATAACTAATATCTTAACATAATACAAATAGTTTGGTGAGTGTGTTTATAATTATATTGATCAATTTTAAAACCAAATTTGCAACAAAATCATGTAGAGAGAGTTCATGTCAGGCAGGCACTACCCACGTTCTTTCAATGTCTTGCATTTCTATACTATCTTGTTTTTCAAGGGCCTTTTCCTTACTAACAAATAAGTAGCTGCTATCACCTGTTATTTTGATCCGATTATGTGCCATCATGTTGGTGTTGATTCTTATTGATTACATAGTCAATAACATTTTCCTAATGCAATTTTAGAAGAGATATTTCCCAATGTCTCATGAAGACATGCAAGCCATAGGCGTATGCTGTGCTGATGCTGCAGACCGAAGTAGCAGTGAAAGGCAAAACTGCAGGCCCCGCAAAAAATAGGATTCTCCAATCTCTCTCACATATCAGATGTCTCTTCTAAAATGGTGCAATATCTGCAATTAGTGATCTACAAAAATGCTTGATCAAATCTGATCAATATAGCAAATGCAACAGATTTGAAACAAGTTTCTGAAATCACATTAATAATCTAATTAAAAATCAGAGACAAAGTTGTACTTATTTTTAAGTTTCTTTAAAGTACAGCTTCATCAATAAGACTCACTCCTCCTTGACCTGAGGATTTTGATTATGCAGTGAAAGTTACATATTCTAATTGATTACCTAAATCTATGAGAAGAATTTCCATTGGGTTTTCCTTAAAACCAAGTCCTGGTTTATATAATAATTTTATACAGTTAAAAAATAAGCAAAGAACTTTATGTTGTGACTAATATTGGGATGAAAACTTAAACAAAAATAGTAAGAAGGTTCACAGTGTAAAAATAATGACATCAAGTTACCAAATAATAAATCAGGCCACATCATTTAGTTTTCGGGAATTGTGCCCTGCGTGTATTGAAATTTGGTTGAACAAATGAAACTACAATACACTCAAGTCAACTGTAGTTCTTAATCTATAAGTCTATATGTATGTACGTACGTACCGGTATGTATGGTGTGTGTGTGTATGTGTGTATACACCATACATGTATGAAGTTATGCAATCTATAATTTATAATCTATAAACTATTCCATAGTTTCAAAGTGTATCACATGAGAACATGCAGTAGCCAAAATAAACAAATACAGCCTTTCTATTTTCTACTGGCATAACTGGTTATATCAGAAGACTTCTTCCAGGAGGAGAAGCTGTTCTATATTCAGTTAACCTCTTCTATACGTAATCAGAAATGTGAAAGATTCCAGAGGGCGGGGCTGGGATCTTGGCAAGATCGGGAGAAATTCCTTCTTTTTGGGGTCCGAGAGGTTCCACCTTCGATTCTGTAGGAACCAGAGGACACAAGGGTGTTATGGGAGTTTGATGAGGGTTACGCCATCCCTCTATCAGAACTCCCAACAAAGCCCTATAACAAAGAGTCTGAAAAGCGGCATGGCGTCGCTCTGAGTCTGAACAGCCACCAAAGAAGATTGATTGTAAACAGAAGGAAAACAACGGAAGCTGAATGTGGGTGAGATTGACTTTTTTAACTTTAACCCACAAGAAATAAACTGAGTGGAGACTCTAAAAGTAATTGGAAAATTGGTGAAATATAAAAGAGAGAGCGAGAAATCAACAACCCAACCGGAAGATACGGAAAAAAAATCCAAAAAAAAAGAGAAATTATTTCTGTTTTTGTTTTTTAAAAATGGGAAGAAAAGAAGAGCCACTGGAGGAACTGAAAGCTGAGTTAAAAGAACTTTTTGGTGAGCTTAAGATGGCATTGAGGGAACAATATATTAATATCGAGTGGTTTGGAGAGCAACAAGAAAATAATATTGAGGAGGGTGAAGGCGAGACTGCAAAAGAGAGCGACATGCCATTTTTGAGTGAAACTGCGCAGCATGAGGAAAGAAGAAAGAGAACTTTAAGAGGACCTGGAAATATCGAAAAAGCTTATTTACTTGCAATTCGGAATGGAAATATTAAAGAGAATGCACGGGAATTGCAAAGAGAGCTGGAGATGATGCAGATTGTGAGATCAGTTTTAAAAGAAGAAATAAACATAACGTACGTGCAGAGGCTTGGAAAATTGGTGTCGCGGCTTGGAAAGAGAAAAGAAACTAAAAGGGATGACTCCAACCAGAGGGGCGAGGAGAAACCAGAACGAGGGACATGAAAATGGTTGGAGTTATTGCAAACTGACTTTAAAGACAGTGGCTAAATAGACTTGAATATTCTTTAATTGACAGACTAAGACGGCTTTGACCCGGACTTGGACAATATTTGAAATTACTAAAATTCCTGGAAAAATGAACAAACAATGAAATTAACCTACGAATTTGTTTAAAGATGTGATAGAATTGTAATGTTGGAAGTATTGTATTATATGAGGGGGATAATGTTGATGATAATTATAAGGACAGGATATGAGCAAAAGAACTATGAAATTGCTTAAAAAGAAATTTGAATAGAGAAAAATGACTATATATATATAGGAACTGGGAATTGGGTAAAAGATTTAAAATGAAAACATGATTCTTCAGATTATTTGACTTCAACCACCCCATTCTGCCTTTCTATGAAATATGTGCTTTCTGACTGGATTTTACAGCTCTCTAACATGATTTTTTATGATGTTATATTACTTTCAAAAAGATAGATATTCCCAAATATTCTAGAAAATCTATCAGTTAAGCAAATGAATTTAGAAGCATGTAGAAAGTAATGATCAATTATGGAGATCTAGAATTATCAATACTCCATTTGCATATTTTGCCTGGTTTTTTTTTTCAGTTCTTAATTTTGACCTGTTAATAGACTATGCATGGGTACAGTAACTTCCAGAGATAGTCTGAACAATAGGGTTATAGCGTGGCTCCTGCCCTTTACTGTCTTTTGTGTCCTGATCAGTTCACACGGGAGGACTTCATAGCAGCATGACAGAATGGAAATAATTTTGCTAGTTGGATGAGATCTGTGTAACTTGTACATATTTTAATTTTGTATTGTAAAATTTAAATTTTATGTCATACTAAATAACCTGGCGTTGCCCGGGTATAGTTGGGGCTGACAGTGTTAGTAGCTCTATGTGTCATTGTTTTCCTCTCCTCTCCTCTCCTCTCCTCTCCTCTCCTCTCCTCTCCTCTCCTCTCCTCTCCTCTCCTCTCCT
>JANHGC010003250.1:67543-81317 GCA_027560395.1 Boaedon fuliginosus | reverse complement strand
GGAGGGAGGGAGAATGGAAGAACATTGAATGAAGTTCCCACTCCAATTAAAAAAAACCCGAGCAAGGCCGGGTAAGCAGCTAGTAAATGATATTTCCAGGATATTTCCAATGATTGTTCATCAACTTAGGCTACAATGTATTAAAACACTGACATGTTTTTAATCTAACTTTTTCCTCCTTCCTACACAGTTGTTTTACCAGCTGCAGGGAGACATGTGCCTGAAGATAATAGAAAATGGAAAACACAAGGATATCCACATTAAAGAAGGAGAGGTAAAGACAGGTTTATGCATAAACAAGCAAACGAATCTCAGGATGTAATTATAGTATATTTCTCTGTTTTGGTATATATTATTCTCATATAATAATTTATTTAATAATTGCATGAGACAGTTCAATAGATTTTCCATTTCCCACTTTGGTTGCACATCATGCAAGAGAGAGAGAGAGAAATTTGAAAAATGTTAAAGTCTATATTATTATTGTTATCATTATTGTGCCACTACACCATGATTTAATTTTAATTAGCTATTGTAAGAACTTTTTCACAAATGCTGTTACAAAACTAACAGAAGAGCTGAAGGTACTAAAGCTAGAATCAGTACTTAGACCATTCAGAATCATTATATAATCCCTGAAGAGGTATTTTCAAGAAAAAAAAATGTTTTCAAGGTTTTCAAGAAAAGATTGGACAAGTATTTGTTCAGGATGTTATAAGGTCTCGTGCCTTGGATAGGGGGTTCTACTACAAGACCTTCATCTTCTAGTCCTATCTATATCTATAAAAGAGAGATGGGGTGTGATTATGTATGCTCTATACAAACTTTCAGTCCTGCACCAATCCACCTCAAACTTGGCAGATAGATATCAAAGCATAGTAAGATCAGCAGTGTCGGGGTTATCAAAGGGTAGGGGGCCTTTTTGCCCCCTTTTTTGGGGGGGGAAAGAGGACACTCTTAACGAACAAGCAGGAACTCTCTACTGAGCGTATGCAGTTTTACCTCTCTCTACTGAGCGTGTGCCGTTTTCAAACTGACTGATGCACTATATTCAAACTGAGGCGCCATGTTTTATACATATAAATTCCAGATTTGCCCCAGCGGTGACGGGTCCAAGACACACAGAGCAGCTCACCTCGCCAAGTAAGGTCGCCTATGATGGAGGGGGCAGCGGGGGCTTAAGAAGGCCCACAAACGGCTGCGGCCCACTGCCCCTGTCAAGCCCCAGCTGCCTTTCCTCAGAGATGGCCTGGCCTTGCCGGAGCAGAGATGTGGGAAAGGGTGCCAGGGACTTAAGAAGGCCCGCAAACAATGTGGGACGGGGCACCAGGGGCTTTAGAAGGCCCGCAAACGCTGTGCCACAAATATACTTCTTTAAAAAAAAATCCGAGCAAGGCCAGGTAATCAGCTAGTTCATTTATAAACGTATGAATAAAGATACCTTTCTCAAATAGTGTGGTTTTTGTCATCCTGCAAGGATTTGGCTGAAGTACCGATGCTGGCTCACCTATTCCATGTCCCGATCTTATTCTCTTGCGTATTGGTTCATGATCACCAGCAACCTCCTACCAAAACAATTGAGAACATCCTAATTTTTTATTATAGAATTACTATCTGCCTAGGTATATTTTCAGTAGCATTTATCTTCTGATCATAAAACCTATATGCAGAAACAAAAGTACTCTCCTATGTACCTTGCAAAATCTCTACAGGAAGAAATAAATTCAGTTTCTCAATAAACTGAATTAGAGTTCAGATAACAATGCATTATAAAATAAATTCCTTAATCACATACTTACTTTTATACTGTCCTCATTTTGCAAAGGTGGATTAGAAAAATTAGGAATTTCCTCTTTTACATCATGCTCTTTCACTGGGGACATTTTGGTAAGAGATTTTAGAATTGCTTCTTGTATGCAGGGATTTTCTTGTGAATCTTTCTTCATTACAGAATTACTATTGATGATTTTAGATGAAGAATCTTTCACTGGAGGTTGAAAAACTCCATGGAGAGTTGCCTGCCTCATTTTTATCTTGGAACTCTCAGCAATTACTTTTTCACAGGGAAAATCAGAGAAGCGGTCGGACAGATCCAAAGGTTTATCAATCGTGTTATCTCTGGCAATAGGAAAAACATCTGCATGGGATGGAAAAGCATTTTCTTTTTCACAGCGGATTACATGGTTACTCTTGTCATCATTTTTTTTCCTTTTAGAGCATCTGCTCCCTAATAGTTTCTGTGATGCAAGAAGGGAGCCACCTTTGATGATGTCACTTTTATCCAGATGTGTATTGGTCACACATGTTATGGGTTCTTCAGAATTCTGTTTCAAAGGCACTTGCCTACCAATTGGGGCTTGATTGAGAACCGTTGCTATTTCAGTCCCGAGGCTCATAAAAGGAATGTCTTCAGATTTTGATCTCGCTTTCTCAGATCTTGAAAGGGAAGAAGTGTTGATGGAGCTGTTTTTCAGATTTGATTTTTTCTCAGCTGCTAAAACAGATGGGGAGAAAACTAAGCTACTTTTAATATTGGCAGAAGCCCCAAAAACAGGAGAAGGTATGTTGGAATCCCATGATGTAGGTGGAGAAGGATCCTCAGATGGGTCGGAAAATCTGAACAGAATTAAAATTTATAAATAAATAAGTTTAAAAGAAATTACAAAACAGGATTCTGCCTGCAAGTACTTTTAATGATTTTGGTATATGTATTATTTATATTATGTTCCCAAAAAAATATTTAGGGTGATTAAATTTTTAAGAGTTAAAATCTTTGAAAAATACGAGCATTTATGAGTAAGAATTAAAAGGATTAAAATTAATAATACAACAGGTTCACAAGTTGAGCAGCAAACTCAGGTACTTAGGGAATCATGAAAAAGCTGTTAAAGATATAACATTATAAAAACATATAAGTAGGTAGCAGGCAATCTTCTATAGGAAAGGAATTTTTAAAACCAGGTATTGTCTTTGAGAACAATATGTTCTTAGTAGTTATCCATTTATCACATGTATATGATTATCCATTTATCAGACTAAAGTATTTATCGGAATATATCCAAATATAATCCTAGAGTATTAATAATTCCATTCTTTTTTAAAAAAGGAAGACTCACTCTAAATTGTCACTATTACTTTTATAACACCCTTCAGCCAATTGTTTTCTTGTAACTCCAAGTGGTTTGTCGCGATGTTCCTATGGAACAAAAATATATGACTTCAGAAATAATCCCAATATTGCACAATATAATTTTCTAATGCACCCCAATTATATTTATTCACTTAGTGAACAAAGAATATTATTATTAATTGACAATCTTAAGACCAAACCAACAAACTGATTGGGACAACCATCCCAGATACAAACTGTACAAAACAGAATTATCAGATGTACATGTATAGAGTTAGTATTAAAAAAAATAATTCTCAGTGACATTTGTGGGATGGAAAAGTAATATAGAACATAAATTTGTGGGACATAAAGTAATATAGAACCTTGAACACTGAAAAGGTGAATGAACTATATATGACACCTAACTGTCCCTTGGCTTCCTAAGAAAGAATTTTGTAGTCCTTAACTACGTAGTCCTTAACTGCCCAAAATTTCCATTGCTAAGCAAGACAGTTGTTAAGTGAATTTTGCCCCATTTTACAATCTGTCTTGCCATAGTTGTTAAGTGAATCACTGCAGTTGTTAAGACAGTTGTTAAGTGAATCTGGCTTCCCCATGGGCTTTACTAGTCAGAAGGTCGCAAAAGATGATCACATGACCCCAGAACACTGCAACCACCATAAATAAATGCCAGTGTCCAAATTTTGATCATGTGACCATGTGGATGCTGCAACAGTTGTAACTATGAAAAAAGGTCATAAAACACTTTTTTCAGTGCCATTATAACTTTGAACAGTAACTAAATGAATGGTTGTAAATTGAGGATTATCTGTTTACTTGTTTTTTAAATATGTATTTATATCATAATTTTCAAATGCAAATAAATATATTTGTGTATTACTAAGGAATCAGTGCATAAATGTAACATTTATTGAGTAGTACTTTTGAATATTAGCATGTCTGGCTCTATGCAGGAATTGTCCTGCATAGAGTTAAAATATATTTGAAGAACTGGGTCAGTTCTTAGTCATATATTTTGAAAATGTAGAAAAAAATACGTGTGACTAGAAGAAGGTAGCAAAAAATGATGAGAGATTAAAACACCAGGTCCTATAGAAAAACATGAAAAACTAAATATATTCTCACAGACTTATAAAACCATGGAAACAATCAGAAGCATCCATTGTAAATTACACGTGCCTGATTGCTTTATGTACTATGCTTAACAGCTGAAATGTTTTGTAAGTCATTAGATGGAATAAAGAAAGGAACTAAACTCTTGTCTATGAAAATTAATCTCTCAAATAGACTTTATGACAGATCTTTAAAAAAGTACTTACATGTTCATCACATTGAAGTGTTTCTGTAACAATTGCCTTCAAATTAAAATGTACTGAATTGGGACATTCTTCTTTCACTTCTTTGCCTGTACCAATGGAAAAGGAAATCAGCAAAAAAACACAAGATAAATATTTTACCATTCCTAGTAATGGTCTTTTCAATCTTTTGTATACTGAATTAAGACTTACGTTTTGCATCTCCTTTTTAAAGAAGAACAAAAATTTCTACTGGTTAGATTAATACAATCTTTTGCCAAGTCATTTGCAAGCTATTGGACACTGAAGTATTCTTTTTTTGGCTAATCAGTCTTGTTCAGAAATGATCACTTTTTGGTTACTTAGGATTTTGAATCCATGTAGGAAGCATTGCTAAATTGTCTCTTGTTAATCATAGTCTGTATTTGAGGTCAACATCTAGTAATA
Organism: Boaedon fuliginosus; assembly: GCA_027560395.1. Taxonomy (NCBI): domain Eukaryota; kingdom Metazoa; phylum Chordata; class Lepidosauria; order Squamata; family Lamprophiidae; genus Boaedon; species Boaedon fuliginosus. Next base: position 76,442 of record JANHGC010003250.1, on the reverse strand, counting down.
AACATATTTCAATTTCACTAGTTCTGATAGAGACCAATTATCACATTTTTTGCTGACATTAGACATGTAAAACTAGTTATCATAAACAGGAAGCTGCTGTTTTTTGTGGTTCATTAGGTCAAGATTTTTGCTCCTTTGATTAGTTTCATCACCTACTGTACAGTAGTATAGTCTCAATATTGAAAATCCTGTATAGCAATAGCACTTAGATTTATATACCGCTATATAGTGCTTTACAGCCCGCTCTAAGCATTTTAGAGTCAGCATATTGCCCGTAACAATCTGGGTTCTCATTTTACCCACCTTGAAAGGATGGAAGGTTGAGTCGACCTTGAGCCTAGTGGGATTTTTTTGTAGTCTATATTTAGGTTATATATTTATAAGTACAAATATTTTTAAAAATAGTATGTTGAATGTTGGTGAAACTAAGAGAAAATGAGAAATATGAAATAGTTCTGAATCAAAGTGGGTTTATTCTATGAAATGGAATTGAATTTATTAATACATGCATTACATGTACAAATGTGGAATGGAATTGAAGGTATGAATATGTACAGATATGTGTAAGTTAATTAGGAATGAAAAATAATAAAACATATAAGGTACAGAATGCTATAATAATTATTATGGATGAGTATGAAAGTACTAATTTGTAGATTGATGATAATTGGTTTGAATGGTCACAATGAAAGGCGCAGAAAACTTTTGAGAAAACTGTGCAAAATTCTGATTATATGTCATCCAGTAAGAAAATTATGTTAGGAGCCATAAAAAAACAATAGGAATGAGCAAGAGGGTAAAGAAAAATGATTCAACTCTTCTGAAATCCAGAATGAATGAGAATTGGGATTGTTGGGATATACCTGTGTAGAAAGTGCTATTTCAAATATGTCATATAAGTTTATTTATGAGCACATATGGCAAAGGAAGGGATTTAAATCTAAAAGCATGATTGATTTGTTTTTGATGAAATGCTGGGAAAATTAGTGAAAGATATACAAGGATAATGAGAAATTATGAATATGGGATAGGCTATTTCTTAGTAGTGTCAAATGTAACCTGGGGAAAATGGACATTGAAGGAACAAAGTAAAAAGAAACAAAAAGGTAAACAATGTTATAGTGAACTAGATTTAACTTTCCCTTTACCTCACAGCTTTACTTCCTTTTTATTTCTTTTCTGCCCTTTGAATAACATTACTTACTATGAAAGGGAACAGCATCACATGCAACTATGTATTTATGTGCATGTCTATGTACTGCAGAAATAGTTCCTTTAATATATAGATATTAAAAAGCAAACATTAAAAGAATTGTTATTGGAATCCCTGCCCAATTATGTTTTTCAATGCTGCTTGAAAAGTGAAGAATCTGCAAAGCATAAAAAAAAACATCACTCTTGTTGCTAAGCAAAAATTACCAAGCCGACCTTAAGTGACTGACCAAAGAAATCAGTATTTATTAAAGCTGCCTCCTGTTTTTCAGCCAAGCTGACTCCTAAACTGCTAAAAACGAAAAACTAAAATAAATATACAAGCAGTAAATAATAGAAGAACACAGATTAAAAGGAGGCAGGGAGAAAATATTCAGGCTTTTGATCCCTTCATGTTGCTTTGCTGATGAACTAACTTGCTGAAGTTCTTTATTGCTTCTTGAAGCTTGGTGAGATATCTTGAAGAAAATTATTTTTAAATAATTCATGGCACATATAAAAGACTTATCTGAGTAACTCTAATTTGGACTCATCATCCAGATTACATTCACCACAACTTGTTAAAAATGTCCAAAAAGTATATCCTTATAGCATATCTATATCGAATTTTCTGAGTGTCAAAAAACCCCATAACCCACTGAATACTATTCCAATACGTTTAAAAACTTATTAAAAACGTAAAGCTTTTTCTATTACAATATAGACAGAAACTGAAACTTTAAGTCTTAACTTATATTTCTTAACCAAAAATCAATTACACTAAAGTAGTATTGGCTGGATTTATCAATATTAAAACATGTGCATATTAAATTTCTGTGGCAGTATTTCTAACTTAGCATTTATTCAATCATTCATTCATTCATTCATTCATTCATTCATTCATTCATTCATTCATTCATTCATTCATTAATTAATTAGATTTGTATCCCGCCTCTCTTCACCCAAAAGGGAACTCGAGGCGGCCGAACAACACATTTAAAAACAATACCTATACAATAAAATCAAAAACTCATGCACTCACTCAATCAAAACACTAGAGGGAATGGGGGGACAGATGATCAGGTCCATGCTTGACGGCAAAGCCAGGTCTTCACAGCCTTGCAGAAGACAGGCAAGCTGGAGATGGTTCTGATTTCCGTGGGGAGCGAGTCCCAATTCTATTGTTTATGTAGTCAATTATTTCCCTAATTTTGGCGCTCTAATAAAAGAGCCATCTGCAGATTGATAGAATTAGTTATGATCTACAACACAGTCTAATGCCTGATTTAAACCATATAATGCAGACTAAGGCAGATCAATTAAAATAAAGCTGGCACTATTTCCAACCACCAGTTAACTGATAATGCTCAAGAAGCCTTCAATCATGGACCAATCCCACAAAATTCAAATTCCACACAATTATAAATGCTGCAAAGTGATACCCACTTCTCAACCCTTGCTCTGACGAAGCCTTGCCAGAATGTAATATGACACTTCACACAAAACCTGATATCTAATTCAGTATAGATCTCGCTAATCTTAGATAATCCCACCTACAATTTAAATTCTCAATGATGTATCAAAACCCAGAACCAATAAATGCAATTCCTTACCTCATAATACATTGATACAATCCTGAATCTTCAGCTATTGCAGGGATAAACCAGAGGCTGTTTTTCTGTTGGAATACTCTTGAAAAAGGTTGTGTAATTAAAGGTGTGTCATTTCCATTCATGTACCAGTTCAGGGTAGAGTTTGCACGTTCATAGTGTGGAATTGAGCAGTCAAGCCTAAAAGGATTGTTTTCTTCAAACACCTTCTGCTTTCCAATATATTCTTGGACACATTTCTCTATATGAAGGGGAGGAAATCATTGTGTTTTAAATTACACATTCAAACAATAAGTCCATTGTTAAGGGGGGGGGAAATTGCTATCAAAATCCATTCAATTTGGATTGGGGCTATGATCACTTTGCAGGGAGATCCTAACCACATCTTGTAAAGTCTGTTGCAGCCTTTGAGCTAAACAAACTTATACTTAATGTTCCAAGGCTTTACTTTGCAGATACTTTTTGGGGATTTCTTTTGTAGTAAGGGGAACCTCAGTTCTCGAACACTTCTGTTTGCGGCCAAATCGGTTCCCGACCAAAAAAGCCAGCTGAGTTTTGAATCAGTTCACGATTCAAAACTCAGTTGGCAAACAAAAATGGTGTGGAAATGATTTCTCTTTCTGCGTATGCGCAGACAGCAGAGCAGCAGGCGCGTACATGGTGTATGTGCATTCGGAACATGACTAAATCGGTTCATGACCGAAGTCCAGGAACGTATTGCGGGCACGAACTGAGGTTCTATTGTATTCTGTTTTGACAATATTGACATGCAAGTTTAGCTATGGCTACTCAAAAGCAAACATTTCATTCAATGGCACTTACTTTCAGAGAGCTTTCGATAGCACTGCAGTCTTCATCTTATTTTGCTTATGACTGCAGCTTGCAGTTTCCATCATTTATCACTTGCAACGTAAATTAAGAAATGAGGAAAAAATTCTTATCCCCTTATCTTTACACAGTCACCTTTGCTTGCCCAACATTTAGGTTATTGGAGCAGCAGAGATTATTCAGCTTTCAGATCAGGGGATTTACAAAAGGAAACTTCCTCAATTTAATTTGCCTGGGATCCATGCCAGTGTCATTAAGCTTTTCCACTTACCTCAAAAATCTTAATAAGCACTTCAATATCACAGATATGGGAAAAAGTGCTACAATGAATGTGCTTATACAGGTAGTTCTCAACCTAGTGACCGTTCAAAGTTACAATGGTATGGAAAAAAGTGATTTACAAACATTTTTCACTTCTACAGCTGTTGCAGCATCCTCATGGTCATGTGATCAAAGTTCAGATGCTTGGCAACTGGCTCATATTTATGACATTTGCAGTGTCCCAGGGCCACATAATCACTTTTTATGACCTTCTGACAAGCAAAATCAATGGGGAAGCCAGATGCACTTAACCATGTTACTAACTTAACAACTGCAATGATTCAGACGTCCGGTGGTGACGTCGAGGCCAATGGAAGGGAGAAAGTGAAAGCTCTTCTCTCCCTTTCACTTTTTTTCTTGACTGAGCGGTTAAAGTAAACCAATACTGATCTTGGAGAGATTGGTAAAGAAGGGGGGTTGCCTGGGGTGCTGGACGGAAAACTTGATTCCCTCCAGGATGAAAGGATTCCCTCCTAGGGTGCCGGTAAAAGAAGAGGGCGACTGTCTTAGAAGCCCCGGAGCCATGACTCACCACACCAGAGGGGAGCAAGATGATTGGTATTGTGCTTGCTAGAATATTTACCTTAATTTTCTGAAAGTAAGCTTGAAGGACTTTAAAAATTAAAACTAGCCCCAACAAGAAAGGAAGTGGGACTCTGTAGTTTAAAACAGCGGCGAAATAGCAGAGATGGAGAGGAATCGGGGGGAAAAATTAAAGCAGAAAGAGCAGTGGAGAGACTTGGTGTTGGCTGTTGTGCGAGCTCGGAATAGCGGTCAAGAAGATTGAGGAGAAAGTGAATTTGGAAAGTGGTTGGGCAGATGTGGGGAGCAAAAAGCAAAGACTGAAAGAAATCCATGAAGGAGCTTCACAGAGGAAAGGAGGAGGAGGAGGAAAGGAATGTAAATGGTGAAGAGGAAGTGACGGAAACCATAGAATGTGCAGGATGGGAAAGATGGAAGATTGAGGAGCCAATCTCAGGAAGAGAAGAAAGTAAACAATCTATTTTCATCGAAAGGAGAAGCAGAGTGGATCAGAGTGTGGTGGCTGGCTGACAGAAGGCTGAGGATATAGCTGATTGTTGACTGGAGAGGAAGGCAGAGGGAAGCAGAGGGAAGCAGAGCAGATCGGAGTGTGGCATTTGAAAGACAGGCAACAAAGAAGCACAGAAAGACTGAGATGGAAAGCTGAGGACTCTAAGTGAAAGTTTGTAGATTGGCGAGGGAAGTAGAGTGGATCAGAGTGTGATGCTTGAAAGACGGACGATGAAGAAGCACAGAAAGACTGAGACAGAAAGCCGAGGACTCTAAGTGAAAGTTTGTTGATCAGAGAGGGAAGTTGAGCGGCCTGTAGTTTGCTGACTGAAGGACGGACAACGAAAGAATACAGAAAGATTGAGACGGAAGGCTGAGGATTGGGAGAGAGAAGCAGAAGTAGAGTGGAGCAGAGCTTGGGTACTTGGAAGATTGATGCCAGACAGAGGAGAAGCTCAGAAGGACTGAGAGAATTGAGGATTTTGACAGGAGAAGGAAGAGAAAGTCGGTAGACAGGACGGTGAACTAGCGTGCAGTGGAGGGAACTGTTTGAAAGGTAAGAGGGGGAGAAGTAACAGAAGGACCTGGAAAAGATTTGAGTAAAGTTGGTAAATGAACTGGGGATCCAGGGTGGATAGTACGGAGTGAGAGGGACGGAGAAAGTAAGTGGAAGTAAAAGAAAGTAAACAGATTGGTGTTAAAGGGGTGGAGAAGAAGTGAGAAGAGTGGAAAACGTGGGAATTGTAATACTTAACAGTGGAACTCTAGCAGAACTGGAATAGTGAGATAACTAATTAGAAGAATTTTGTTTTATATACTCTTAAATAGACTTAAAGAGGGGAAACAAAGTATCTCTTTAAAGGGAATTCTGACTACATACTGGCAATATAAAGGTACGATAGTAAATTAAGAATCATAAAACAAAAAAGTATATAAATACATATATAAATACTGAATATATTTATTGACGCAGAAGTGAATACTAAAAATGGGTGACAAATAAATAGAGTTTAAAAGTGTATGCTATTGTGGGAAAATTTATTTTGTATTAAAGGTATGTACACATCATCATCAGCATCTAAGACAGGAAAGAAGAACACAGCGACAGCATCCCCAATTACAATGCAAGTAGTAAGTCAGAAAACAACGGAAAACATGCCTGAAAAAACCACGTTACAATCTATACAAAACATCCTTACTGCACTGCAGGAAAAGATAAACAGAAATCAGGAAGAATTGAAGGCAGAAATAAGAGATATGGGCGACAAAATTGAAATTATTCCAGCCAGAACAAAGAAAAATGAAGAAAAACTTCAGAGGATGGAGGAGAGAACAGAAAAGTTAGAAGACAGGGTAGTAAAGTCAGAGCAAAAACAAATCAATTTTAATAGAAATACTGAGGAAGAAATTGTTCATCTGGAAATGGACCGAGCGGCTTACTTTTAGATTTCAAAACATAATTGAGGAAAAAGAAGAATTGTTAGGAGATGTAATGGTGGGGATCTTAGCAGAAGTCTTACAATGAGATAAAAGAGAAGTGACAAACAATATAGATGAGATATAAAGAGTATGCACAAATTATGCGAGGAGACAACCTGCCAAGGGAGGTGCATGTTAGAATTTGTAAAAAGTCGATAAGGGATGAAATACTGAGAAGGATAAGAGATGAGCCTGTAACTTACAAAGGGAAAGAGATAATAGCACTTAAACAGATACCAAGAAGGGTAAGGAAACAGGGACGACAGTACCAGTTCTTGACAAATCAATTAAGGAAAATGAGAATATCATATAGATGGCTAATCCCAGAAGGTTTCATGCTGACTTGGTAGGAAAAAAGGGTGAGGATAGAAAATCTACAGGATGCACAAGAGTTTCATGGTACATATTGTGAACAAAGGGAAGAACAAGCAGATGAAGATGAGAGTGACAGCAGGAGCCAAGAAGATCTGTTGGAGCCGCAAAGAGGGAAAACATCGGGGAGAGAAGAACAAGAGAGAAACAGATAAGAGATGCCAAAGAGACAAGACAAACAAGAAACGCTAAACCAAATTACAGGTGATGGAAACGGAACTAAGGATGATATTGATAAATATAAATGGCATAAATGCAGTTAAGAAAAGAAAACAAATATTCGGGAAATGAGTTAAGTCTAAGGTAGATATCACCTGTTTGCAAGAGGTACACATTAAAAAAAACATCAAAAAGTACTCATATGCCCAAAATTAGGGGAATTATTTGTAGCACAAGCAAACCAAAAAAAAGAGGGGTAATAATATATTGTAAAGATTGGTTAAAAGGAAAATTTATATATGCAGATGAAGAAGGCAGGGTCTTAATGATTGAGATTACACAGAATAGGAAAAAGGTCTTATTGGTAGGAATCTATGCTTCTAATAGTAACCAACAGGAATATTATAATAAACTGCATCACAAAATGTTAGAGACAGAATATGAGCATGTATGTATCCTGGGAGATTTCAATGGGATTGTAGACACCCAACTGGATCATGAAAAAACAAAAGAATAGAAAATTAAAAACAGAAAAACCTTACCCAAGACATTTATATAAATGATACAGGAAATAAGATTGTTTGATATATGGAGGGAAAAGAATCCAGAGAAAAAAAAATACACATACTATTCGGCAAGGCATAGCTCGTGGTCAAGGCTAGATATGGTGTGGGTGACTTCCGACCTAAAAAAAGATTTACAGGAAATAGAAATAGGGACAAACATATGGGCTGACCACAATCCTATTCAAATCACGTGGAAAGGTTGACCAGAAAAGAACTCGATGGAAAATGAATACAAATATTCTGAAAGATGAGCAATTGGTAGGGAATCTAGAAAAGGAATTGAGTTTCTTTTTTACAGAAAATAAAAATGAGGATACTTCAGTACAAAATAACTGGGACACAATGAAAGCATATGTATGTGGAATAGTTATAGGATATATGGTAAAGGAAAAAAAAGTTAGACCACAGAAACAAAACAAAATACAAGAGGAAATTGAAGAATTAGAGAAGAAATTACAGGAAAACCCATCAGATAATAAGATTAAAATACAAAGAGAATTGAAGAGACACAAACTAAGCTTAATGAATAAGGAAGAAGTAACCCAAAAGATAAAAGCAACTAAACAGAATATATTTGAATACATGCCAACAAGCCAGGTAGATGACTGGCATATAGGTTGAAGAGAGAGAAGAAAAAGAGGAGGGTAGAATACCTAAAAGATCAGAATGGAGAAATAAAATATGGGAACAAAGATAAGCAGGAAATAGCAAAAAACTATTTTGAAAAGCTTTATTAACAGGAAGAAACCACAGAGATAGCAATAGGGAAGTATTTAGAGAGCACAGACCTACCTAAAATCAGTAAAGAAGAACTTAATAAACCAATTACAATACAGGAAGTGGAAGAAGCTATAAAAAAGCAGAAACCTAATAAAACACTAGGACCGGATGGAATAACTGCCAAACTTTATAAAAAATTACAAGAGAATTTGGCCCCAAATTTACTAGAAGTTTGCAATGATGTATTAAAAAATGCAAAAGCACCTAAAACATGGAACGAAGCATATATTTCATTGATTCATAAAGAGGGAGCCGAATTAACAGAAATACAAAACTATAGACCAATCTCGCTGCCCAGATTATAAAATTTTTGCCACAATTCTAGCTCAAAGACTAAAAAGATACGACAACATTTATACACGCAGATCAAAACGGATTCCTTCCAGGAAGACAACTAAAAAATAATTTGAGAATACTAATGAATGTACTGGAATTTTATGAGAATAACCCAGGAAGAAAATTGGCTTTGATATTTATAGATGCCCAAAAAGCGTTTGACAACGTGGATTGGAAATACATGATAGCACAAATAAAATACATGAATCTTGGGGAGAAACTAAT